>JAAMXY010001083.1:0-98538 GCA_019677205.1 Pinguiococcus pyrenoidosus
CCCTCTCCCTCCCCATCTCCTTCTCCCTCGCCCTCTCCCTATCGCGCTTCTTGCCTCCGCAAGGACAAGCAGGAGCTCATACGAGTATCAAAAGCCGAGCGGGAACGCATGAGGCAACTGAAGATGATGGAGCACGCTTTAGTCGGGCTTGACCTCAACAAGGAGCCTCTTCAAGAGGAATTCACGGAGCTCCAGGGTCGACCGCTCCTGCTTGCCTACAAGAAGCTCTCGGACCGATCCTATCAACTAGTCGAGAGCACGCCCTTCCAGGTATTCATCACGGTCGTGATTGTCATGGCCGGCATTCTCGCTGGTGTTGGCTCCTATGAAAGCGTCCGCAGCGAAGCCGGGGACGTTCTCGTCACGTGCGACTGGATCATACTGGGCATCTTCGTTTTGGAGTTCGTGCTGAAGATCGTCGCTGAGGAGTTCCAGCCGCTGCACGTCTTTGCGAACCACTGGAACAAGTTCGACTTCGTTGTAATCGTCGGATCGGCACTGCCCGAAGAGATGACGGGAGGCTTCGTGAGCGTTCTCCGCCTGCTGCGTCTCCTGCGAGTCATGAAGTTGGTAAGCTGGCAAGCTGGCAGACGCTGCTGGTGTGCGTTGTTTGTACGCGCAGGCCGACTTTCGCAGGTGGCCGGCATCGCTCCGCCGCTACTAAGGGGATGCTGTCGCCAGGTGCGGGCGCTGCCCCAGCTGCAAGTCATTGTGACCGCGTTGATCATGGGCTTTCAGTCGATCACGTACATCGGCATCATTCTCTTCATGTTTTTCTACTTCTTCGGCATTTTCGGAATGCTCTTGTTTCAGGTGTCGTGTTAATGTGAGCCCTCCGAGATGTCGCTTGGCTCTGTCTGAATTGGCTTCGACGCGCCTTAGGACAATGACCCGTGGCACTTTGGGTACCTGCACTGGGCGCTTCTCACGCTTTTTCGTTGCGCCACTCTTGAGGTACGATGGGAGCCGGTGCCTGGGGAAGGAGCATGCCTAAGCCTCGTCCTCCGCAGGATTGGACAGACGTCATGTACATCAACATCTTTGGCTGTGACCAGTACGTGGACATCTACGGGCACAGCCAGTCGGAAAGGTGATGCGCCAAACCCGAAGCACTAAGCCTGCATCCCTCATCTTCTGCTTGGCTGGCGTAGCCTGCCCTGGTACTTCGACTGCACGAAGCCAAGGGCACAGCCGCT
The DNA here is from genome assembly GCA_019677205.1 of Pinguiococcus pyrenoidosus. Classification (NCBI taxonomy): domain Eukaryota; class Pinguiophyceae; order Pinguiochrysidales; family Pinguiochrysidaceae; genus Pinguiococcus; species Pinguiococcus pyrenoidosus. The sequence goes on from JAAMXY010001083.1 coordinate 1,197, forward strand.
TGCCGCCGTCGTCTACTTTGTGTCCTTCATCGTGATCGGGGCACTCGTGCTCTTGACTCTCTTCGTTGGCGTGGTGACGACCTCCATGGAAGAAGCGACCGCCAGCATGCGAATCGAGCAGGTGGGCCCCCGCGAGCATCCCGTCCCAAAGCTGGGACGTTGCAGGATAACGTCGAGTCTCGTCTCCGTCAAGGCCGTGGAAAGCCGCGTGCGGTCGTTGGCATTGAAGCACGATCTGCACCCGCAGCTGATCGAGAGCTTCCGGAATGTCTTCAAGGTGAACCCCGCCGCTAAAAGCCATGGACTCCATGCCTCCCTAAGCGGCGGTGCGACCCAAATTAGGTGTTGGACCTTGATGGTGGCGGCAGCATCGAGAGGGATGAGCTCGAGTACGGACTGCGAGCCGTGGGAAGGGCCATCGAGAGCTCGGAGATGAATGAGCTGCTGTCCCAAGTGGACGCAGATACGAGCGGCGAGATTGACTTCGCCGAGTTCTTGGAGTTCATGGTTCTCACCCGACAGCGGAGGGAGGAGGGTCTCGATCCCGTCGACGATCAGAGTACGGAGCACAGGCCCTCCATAAGGTGCGCGAGGCAGTGGCGCTCTTCTCTCCGACGGATGCTGTGAATCACAACCTTCTTATTCATGTCCCCCTGTGGGCACAGGCTTCTCCGCGCGGCAAGCATGGGCGTTCTGGCAACGCAGAGGGCATCCATTCGCGCGACCCACCAAGATAGCACAAGGCGGAAGGACCAACGGACAAGCTTGGCGATCGCTAAGGCCATCAAGGAGCACGAAGAGAGGACACATGGAACAGCATCGTGATGATCGCGAGGAAGGAGAGTGGAAAGGCGTGGGCCCATGAAACAGATCCGTTCTTCTCAACGTCTTCCATTCATACACTACCGTTTATCGTTGGGTGCTTTGCGGACTGAGGTGTTGAGGGTCTGGGGTACACACGAAAAGCTAGTACAACGACGTTGCGTCACGCTGCCGCTGGAAAAGAAGCGGAGCCGCCCATCCCCTGATTCTGCTTGAGAGTTGAGCAACGGGGTGTACAAGGCCTTGGAAGGCTAGCAAACACGTAGGAAGCGCCGCACGGAGCACCACCACCAGACCGACGCCCCCGCGGGTGCGAATGCGTCATGTAGAGCCGATTCAAGCTTTCGGGACAATATTCGTGGTCTTGCCGACGCCGGAGTAGAGGGAGTAGGAGTAGAGCAGCTTGACGGCGATTCCGAGCGCGAGGCACACGAGAATGTCCTCGACAAGCGTGTTGTCGCTGCTGATGACGTCGAAGACGTCGCCGAGCGCATCCAAGACATCTGCGCCGTCCTGACGCTTCGTAGGGTTGTTACGATCTCCGTAGCAGACCTCCTCCACTCCGCACACGCTGCCCTCCTCGTCCACCTCGCACTCTTGCCATGTCGTGTCGATGAACTCGTTGTACACGCTCGCCCGGACTCCGTAGCGGAAAGGCAGAATCCAGGCGAGGATGCGGAACGGCCACACGATGTCGTTGATGGGGATGAGGAAACCGCTGAACAGGAATCCCGAGAACCAGACGCTCACGTAGTTCATCATTCCCAGCAGCGGGTTCTCGAACTGAAGGCCGAACAACAGGGCGAAGTTCTCGTACACCCACATCACCGACGCGTAGATCAGCATGGCTTGTCCTGGTTTCGGGGAGGCGACGCATTAGGCTAGCACGCGCATAAGAGCGGCAGCTTGGGCAGGCGCGGGGCAGGCGTGGGGCAGGCGCGAGCGAAGATGCAAACAGTCGGAGCGGAAGGAACGCGACCAGCAAAGGGACCACACACTACACAACTCACCGAAGTTTTCACCCCAAAGATTTCCGATGGCGTATCCGGGAATTCCCAGCGCGAAGATGGCGAAAGCGAACATCTGCGTTGACGTCAACAGCAAGGCAGCATGTTATGCTAGGGCGTGTCCGTTGAGCGGGACGAGCGCGCTTCGTACCAACGGGATCTGCAGGGCAGTGTTCGACAGAATGTACGCGACGGGGGCCATCATTCCGTTTCGTATCTCGCGGCTTACGGCCTTGTTCTCAAGATTGTAGGCGTAGACTGCCACCACTCCCATGTTTGCAGGGACGCCGACGAACCAGATTAAGATCCAAAACTTGTTGATGACCTGCACAGCACGTGGGCAGACAACTCTTTCTTCAGGCGTCCCCGAAGACGAAGGAGCCGCCCAATCCCATCGCAGCTACCTGATCTTGATTCCGGTCTCGCGACTCGATGTAGATGATCGCAAAGAAGATATTCGCCAGCAGGAAGATGATGCAGCGGCCGAGGAAGAAGAACGGGTCCCTACGAGGTGGACGAATAAGTCGACTTCTGCGCTCCCGGAACCGCCGATCTAGGACATCTGCGGAGCTCTTACCGGGCGCCGTTGAGGGCTCCGCGTCGCATCATGGTGAGCACTTGATTCCAGATGGACGTCTTGTACACGCCGTGCGGGGTCGCGGCCGCGGCCTTGAAGGTGACATCAGGGGGTGCCTCCTTCTTGCGTTCAACTTCGCTCCATGCGTCCAGCAGGGCGTCCACGCTCTTCTTGTCCGTGAAGTCTGCGTTGACGAGGTCGAGGAAGAACTCGGCGGGGTTGGAAAGCTCTGGCACGGGATGGCCGATGCCGGCGAAGTACGTAATCGCATCCTGGGTTTCGCCGGTGAAGGCCATCCTCCCCTCACTGAGGATCATGATCTGATCGAATCTGCTGTAGATGCGCGACGACGGCTGATGGATCGTCGCGATGATGATGAGCTTCTCCGTGTGCGCCAAGTCGTCAACGAACGTCATCACGTTGACGGCGGCGGCAGCGTCCAGCCCGGAGGTGGGCTCGTCCAGGAAGATGACGTCCGGCTGCTTCACGAGCGCCACCGCGATGCTCAGCCGGCGCTTCTGTCCTCCGGACAAACCCTTGATGAACTCCGTACCCGCGCGGGTGTCGGCGCAGCTCTCGAGGCCGAGCTTCTTGATGATGTCGCTCACGTGCTCGCGCCGAGCGGCTTCGGGGGCGTCCATGTAGAAGTCCGCCGCGTAGTCCAGGATCTCGCGCGTGGTCAGGAACGGCCAGTGATTGTCCTTCTGCTCCACGGTGAAGCAGCGGGAGCGCAGGGTGGCCGCGTTCAGGTCCTTGCCGTCCAAATGGATGCGTCCGCTCACGACGCCCCCGTGCGCGCTCAGGGTGAAGCAGCGAATGAGCGAGGTCTTGCCGGCGCCGCTCGGGCCGAGGATGGCCAGCACGCGGCCGCTCTGCACCTGGCCGTTGATGCCCTGCACGATGTGCTTGTCGACCTTCTGGCCTTCGTCGTCCTTCACCTTCACGGTGTAGGACACATCCTCGAAGCTGAACACGGACGTCGGCTCGTCCATGGACCGCTTGGACACCGAGCGCGCCGACGGGCCCTTGGACATGACCGCTTCGGTCTTGTGCTCCGCCATGGTTCGGACGCGGCGCTGCGCGCGAAAACCCACAAAAGCGGCGGCGGGTCTCCGCGTCGTCCAACCTCGGGAGGCTGGGGATATCCGGATATTCGGATAGCTCGGGTGGTTCGGATTGTTCGGATGGTTTGCCGGACTGCGCAGGCCACCCAGAACCGGGTGAAAAGGGCGCGGGATCCTTGCTCAACTTCCGTTGAACCTACGTACGTCAACGGGACTCGCCCTGCGCATCCGGATTGGACGGAGCGTCCGGTTCGAATCCGGGGATTCACGTTCTGCTATAGATGAAGGATTCGAAAAGCAGGCCCCAGTCGACCTTTAGGAACATTGGCGAAAAGACCAGTACGGGCGAGAAGGTACTGGAGCCTTCTTCAACTGCTGACACTTCACGTCGACCCAACACCCATAACAAGGACGAGCCAGCGATGAAGAGGCATTTGGATTCGTCACCTTGGGAACATCTCAATTCTCACCCAATCCAGCATCATGCAGCTGATGCCGAGGCCACCAAGAACAGCAGCACCAACGAATGAAAAGCCCCCTACCTAGGTACCGTACTCAAAACTCAAAGCTCGCGATCGCGCCGGATTCTCCGTCTGTCTCATTTTTTGGTTGTTCATTTTTTCGAAGTCTTTTTCGAAGTGTTCTCGTCGATGTTTGGTGGCGCCCGGTCAGATCCATGGATCTGTGAATGCTGAGGGCTGAGGCCAAGGACGACCCCAGCTCCTCTAAGTGCTGCTGCTCCCGGTGCGTACGGGTGCCAGGGCGACGCACTGGTGGTGTCGAGTCCGCACCCAACGTAGACCAAAAAAGGATCGAAGGGGCGACCAAATTGGGCATGGGGCGCAGACCTCAAGGCTGGCTTCATTCACAGCCCCATCGAAAATAATCTCTTCATCTCAAAGGTGGTCATTCTTTCTTGGGGCGGTTTGGTGTCCATCAGGGTCCAATCCTGATGCGACCGGTGCCCCTCGGTTTGGAACACTTACTGAAACAGATGTCTTACGCGAAAGCGAAGCACACGGGCGACACAAACGTACGAGCAAACAGCAGAAACTATCATCAGCTCGAGAGGCGCTCCCACGGCAGCTGCACAATCAGCAGCAGGGCGCCCTTGCGCAGAGAGAGGAAAACGAAGCCCCCGAGCAGCGCCATCGCGAGGGCATACCTGGGAGACTCCGCCGTGTGCACCACCGCGCTCACGATGCAGACGATGCCGGTGGCGATCAGTGCAGAGGTCAGCCAGAGCATGTTCTTGATCTGGGACGACTCGATCATGAGCGGAAACGGGAAAAACACGCCGGCCACCGCAGGGGTCACCGCAAACATGCTCCCAATGCAGATGCCCAGCACGAACAGCGCTCGCGCCAGCGTCCCCTCCCAGATGCTCGAGTGGTTCTGGATGTACTTCGACACCAGCGTCTCGGCATCGATCACGCCCACGTCGATCATCGCGATGCTCCAGATCTTTGCTGCGGATCGGCCGTTGCTGACGACGGTGGTCCGCCGCCTGCCGCTCAACAAAGGGAACACTCGATCCAGGTGCAGCGCCTCGGCCACCGGAGTGGCCAACGTGAAGTCCTGCGGAGAGGCCTCCGGCTCTCCATCAAGCCTCCGAGCAGCGCCATGCGCATGGAGCTCCCGCATCGGATACGGCTTCAGGCGGCCCCGCACTTTGGGAAGCTCGTTGCCATCTACGCCAGGATCACGATCATCATCATCATCATCCTCATCCTCATCATCCTCATTCTCATCCTCATCATCGCGAGGCTTCCAACGGACTTGGCTGCATACGCCATGCCTATCTTCTGCCATGGCTTACCTTCGAAGTCTACTTCTTCACTGATGAACGTGTCCAGCGACAAGCTGGGGCGGCGGCGGTCCGCGGACCTGATTTCCTCGACGACCAACTCGCCCAATGCGGTCGCGAAGGAGTTCTCGGTCGGACTGTACATATAGTGTATCCGGAGATCCCCAACCTTCGGTGCTCGTGGATTCCCTTGGGGTGCCGCATGGCCGAGTTAGGTCGAACTGTGGCCTCCAGGCATGGGCCAAGCACACTCGTGGGCACCTGAGTATATGAAGCCGTCGTCGTGGAGCGTGAGGGACAGGTCCGCAATCTCGGTGCTCTTCCATGCGTTCGAGGGGTCCGGCTCCGCAAGAAGCTGCCACTCGGAGCTGGGCGTCATCTCCTTCATCTTACGAAGGCGGCGAGAATCAATCATCAGCATGTCCTTGCTGCCGAGCGAAGCATAAAGGACCCAAAGCCCCAGAAGAGACAAGCGCGCACGAACCTTGGCGGGCTCCAACTCCAAGCGCCGCAGGAAAGCCTTCTCCAGGGAAGCTCTCATCTCCGGGCAGAGGGCGAACTGCCCAAGGAACACCTGTCCGCCGCGCAGAAGTGAGAGCTCAGCTGGGACGGTGCCAGCGCGGACCACGTCAACGTACCTCGGCAGGTGCCAAGTCCAAGTTGTCGATGCGCCACGTCTTCGGGTTTGAGTACTGCTCGCTGTCGGTGTGGATTCTCTTCTCGCTCCACCCTGCGCGCCGGCAAGTTCAGCGGGGGCCTTCCGCCGACGCCCGGTGGATTGGGCGCGCCTCACCTGCTTGGTAGCCTTCGGAGGGCACCGAATGGACGTCGCCGGACACGTCCGAATACTGGTACATGTTCGGCTTGATGTACTGATACCTTCGGTCCAGAGCACGAGACGTGAAATCGCAGTCAGTGCCACGCCAGGCCTCACTGGGGGCCATAGCAGAAGGGAGCGGCTCACATTTCCACCCGGCGCTGCAGCAGCACGGAGCGCGAGACGCGAATGCCTACTTCCCGATCGGCAATGCTGCTCGCTTCGACTCGAAGCTCGCCCCGATGCACAACCAACCGCGGCTCCAGGTCGGCCGTGATCTCGCGCGGCGACGTTTCGGCCAGATCGAGCAAGGAGTGGATGCTCATCGCGTTGCGCACTTCTTGCTTCTCGAAGGACAGAAGACCTGCGAGAACCACGGCTTCAGCGTCCGCTGTATCGTCATCGTCCAACGCCCGTGGCTCGGCCGGGCAGGCCGTTGAGGCCGCAGGCTTCGGAGCGGGCGCAGCGCCAGTCTCCAGCTGCGCACGGGCCGTGTTGCCGCCTTGGTCGCGACCTCCCCGGCACTTACCGAAGAGGCAGATGCCGATCCAGACGGCACCGATGACCGGACCCGTCAGACCGAATTCATGCACAACGGTTCGATACCCCAGCTGCGATCGCATTCGACGCCAGCGTTAGCAAGCGGCGCCGGCTTCAAGATTCTCGGCGCGAGCAGGCTGCGGCACCTGCTTGCGCTGCTTCTTGCGAAGGAACAGCTTGGGGTTGGGCTGCAGCTCCAGGTCCAACTCGGCGGCGGTGAAGCGCGGACTCAAGGGCGGCGAGCGCGGCGACGCCGGCAGGCGGCTGCGCCACGAGCTCGTCATGGCCACCAGGTCGTCTCCTCCGTTCCCCCCTGGGCGGCGTCGGCAGCACGGTACGGCAGATCGACGCGCGTTGGCCCCAATGGTTCACGCAGTGCACCTGCTTTGAACCGGCCAGACCGTCTTCTCCTGTCTTTTTTTGTCTGTTGGACAGGCGCCCGCATCCTTTTCGGAGGCATGCGCGGCCGCGCCACAGAGTATGGCTGCAATTGGGGTTCTCAGCAGCTTCAAGTAGCCCAATGGAAGCGGCCAGGATGCCCGGCGACGTGAAGCAACCAACCCTGAAGAGGCGAGGACGGGCTCATGCTCGTCAGCCATTGGTCCATTTCGCTTAGCTGACGTGCCATGACGAAGCAGTCGGCTTCTCTCGGCTTCTTTCGGCCTCAAAAGGCTTCGACACATTTGAATCAATCATGACGCATCACCTTCCGGACACAAGTGATCACGATCTTAGTAATTTACAAAATTTAAAGACATGCCGACGAAGACATGACATCCGTTTCGCGAAACGGAACATCGCTGGGTTGGGGGTGCGAAGCTTCTCTCGGATCGCATGCCTGGGCCAGCGCCCGCGGCAAGATGGGCAAGAAAGGCAAGAAGGCCAAGGGCCCTGTCCGCCTGCCTCCGTTGGGTACGTAGGCGACTTCAGTCGCCAAAAGAAGTTCCTTCGCAATGCCGAAGACTCGCGCTGTCCGTATCCTTGTCTTGGCATTCATTTTGCATGCTTTCCGCCTGCCTAGGGCCCAGCAAGGAGGCGCTGGAATGGGAGCGGGCTCTGTGCACGTGTCCCAACGTTGGCGATGCTCAGTGGCGCATGGCCGCGGCAGGCAACATCAAGAAGCAGCTGGTCTTGCACGAGCTCTACGCCAAGGCGCGGAAAGGCAAGACGGACCGGCGGCTTCGCAACGCAGGATTGGAAGAGGTGTGATGCGATCTCGGCACTTGGAGGATCACAGATGACCGCTCCTGTTCTCACACAACCTGCATCGGCGCATCGTCAAGGTTCCAATGGAGCTGTCCATGACGCCCCTGGGAACGGACGCTCCGGAGAACATCCGGGAGATTGATCTGGGCAACAACCGCCTGACCAGCTCGGCGAGGCTGTTCGATTCCCTCTCCGCGCTGCCCCTCCTCGAGAAGCTTGATGTCAGCCGCAACATGCTCAACGGTCCGCTGGACAGGTGCGTGGATGCAAACTGCCCGGCATCTTGACGGCCACAGATGCAGTATGGTCCCGCACCGTACGCACCCAAAACAGCGACGCTGAGACCTGCTTCGCAGTGGCTGCGGAGCGCTTCACCACATTCGGGTCCTGGACATGTCCGAGCAATTTCACTCCGTGCAGGTGCGTAGCTCAGCTTGTGCTTCGAAGCTCAGCGTCCGGTGCCTAACTCGGCAAAAAAACACCAAGTACCACGTAAATGCGCCAAATCCCGACGAGCCCCACACGCACGAAGATCGTGGACGAGTCGGTACGTTTCACTCGCGCCGCATGCATGCCCGACAGGACAGATGGCTTACTCCGTCGATGCTCGCCGTTGCAAGGAATCACGTCTCTGCCGGAGGAAGTGGCCGAGTGGCACGAACTCGAGGAGATCAACATGGCGGGAAATGCGTTGTCCATCCTCCCAAGGCAGGTCGGTGGTACAAAAGCGTAGAGGCTTCTTCTTCATGACAAAGGCGGTGGGTCTGATTTGGGCCGCTGCTCACAGATCTTTAGCTGGGTGCATCTTCGCATCCTCAACCTCCGAAACAACGCCATGACAGAGATATGTCCAGAGGTACGTCGACCGTGGGTCCTACACCCCAGCGCGGGGACCGAACACGCGCGGCAGTCCCTCACCGATTGGGATTGGCCGCAAGATTGGATACCTAGACTCGCTTGAAGAGCTGCTACTCGGGGCCAACCTCCTGAGCAATCTTCCCGAAAGCGTCGGAAGCCTTCGCAACCTGCGGCACCTGGAGCTTCGCGTCAACAGAATTGGTCAACTCCCACAAGGGATCGCCGGAATGCGCCATCTGAAGCGCCTCCACCTCGGCGGCAACAAGCTTACGACCCTGGCGCCGCTGGAGCTCTCGAACCACCTGGAGCTCGAGCAGCTGTTCATCTGTGGCAACAGTTTGCAAGCCGTACCCGACAGCATCGGGGACCTCAAGCAGTTGCGCATCCTGTCCGTGGGAAAAAACGTGAGTCAGGCCTCTCCAGCCCAAGAAACTTATGTTATGTGACCCAGACTTGACGACATTCCTCCCTCAGGCGGGCATCTTGCAGCTTCCAGGCGCCATAGGAAACTGCGAGCGGCTGGAGCAGCTCTATCTTCGAGGTACTCGACCCTCCAAGCCTGCCAGTGTCCTCAGATATACAGTGCGTGGACGAGGACGATTCTGCTGTGCCTTGTATCTCACTCTCGGATGCTTCCACTCCAACCAGGGCTGTCGAAGCTCTCTGCTTTGCCGGACACCCTCGCGAACCTTCGCTTCCTTCAGTACTTGGATGCGCACAACTGCGACAAGCTGAAGACGCTCCCCGAGAACTTGAACGAGTGCATCTCGCTGAGGTAGGCTCGCAGCATCCCAGGGTCTACAAGAGAGCACTGGCTTAAGTCTCCGTCTGCGCTGCCGGCGCTTCCCGTCTTGCAGGTTTGTTGACACGGGATTCTCGGGCAAGAAGAAGCCAGTGCGCAAGCCCAAGTGCAAGGTGTCCGTGGAGCTGTTTGACCGCCTCTCGGATCCGGCGAGGCCAACGCGCTGCACTCTGAATTTTGTGAAAGTGCAGAAGAAGAAGGGCGGACGAAAGTAATCGTGCTGCCTTTCCCTGTTCCGTTGCCTCGATTGATCCGTTGATTGATTGATGGATCGCTGCCTCACCGCCGCATTGTGTGCATATTCTTGACGCCCGCTGGTTCCACCATCGCTTGTTGTCTAGTTTGCTGTTCGGTCCGCTGTTCGGTCAGCTGCTCACCAGGAATCCACCAAGCCACAGGAGGTGCAGCGGAACACGATTCTCCAGCAGGTTGAGCGGAATGCCCACGAGACCGTAGAGCGACCAGTGCGGTGCGCGGTAGATCAGGACGTCAATCACGCTCGGCAAGAAGAGAAAGGAAGCGTAAGCCATGGCGAGGTAGGCCGAGAAGGTGATGACGGGATGGGCCATCCTCTTGAAGCGCAGCGTGTGCAGAAAGACTCCGACGTTGAGCGTGGCGATGTTCAAGAGATGCAGCGGAATCATCCAGGTCCGCACATCCTCTGCGTTCGTAAAGCCGTTCCAGACTGCCGCCTGCATGCCAAGGCCCACCACATGCTTGATCCAGAGGTAGAAGAAGCGGAACATCATGCTGCCGATGCGATAAAAGCCGCGCAGTTCCTCGCTGCGGTAGCCATTCTCCTCGCCGGACTTGTCGGCCTTCCGCGTGCTCGTGTGCGGGAAGAAGGGTCGCACGACGGCAAAGCACAGGAACGCGAAGACCTTCGCTGGCCAGTAGACTAGCGGGCGAGCAAAAATCCAGTCGCGATGCACATGCAGGAAGTGCGCAAAAACGAGCAGATGCTGGAAGAAGAAGTTCTCCAGCACAAACTGCCGCGAAAGGACCCCCTTTTGGACGAGCGAGCAAGCGAATCCATGCACGCAGTTAGCCCTCGCTTGTCCTCGGCAGAAGCCCCAAGCGCGAGGATGAGGACCCTGGTGCTCACCTTATCGCTGAAGAAGCCCATATCCGCCCGTTTCCGCAGGAAGCGGAACTCCCAGATGGCGGAGGCGCATTGGTAGTAGCCCAGGAGGCAGCAGACCATCACCAGATTCGTCTGCAGCAGCCTCTCCACATCGGTGACCCACAGATACCAGCAGTACGTCCAGCAGAGCAGGAAGCTCAGCCCTCCCAGGCGATGGCTGAGGAAGCGGCGCTGGAACCAGAAGGAGGGGCCCTTGCGGAGGATGGGATAGCCCAGCACTGCGGCGCCCACGACGCCGCAAAGCGCCCCCAACCACGCATACGGACTGTCCATTGCCTTGCAAGCCTGGTGAGCAAGGGCGGGCCTCGGTGGGCGTCTGTCACGTGCGCCACGGCAGGGTGCAGCCGAGATCAGCTGAGATCCAGGAACGCCAAGGGAAAGTCCACGTACGTCCACGAACTTCGCTGTGCTACGGCGTCAGTAGAAGCAAGCATTATCGATCTGGAGCCTTTTCCCAGAAGTTTCCAAGAACATTCTGGGCCTTTCTTTTAGCCTTTGCAACGGCGTATTCTGCACTATTTCAAAATTTGGAGTGCTACTGGGTCGAAACGCCGAGAACGCCGGCCTGCCGCTCTGTAGTACAGAACGCGTCTCTCGCGGCACCAGCGGCGAAGATGCAGATTTTCGTCAAGACGCTGACGGGCAAGACCATCACGCTCGATGTGGAGCCGTCAGACACCATCGAGAATGTAAAGACCAAGATTCAGGACAAGGAGGGCATCCCGCCCGATCAGCAGCGCTTGATATTCGCGGGCAAGCAGCTGGAGGACGGCCGCACCCTGTCGGACTACAACATCCAGAAGGAGTCGACCTTGCACCTCGTGCTGCGACTCAGGTGAGACCCTGGCCGAGAGATCTGCCTTCCAGAACGCTTTGGCGAGGCAGAATGACCAGAAGCGGCGAGAGCGAAGGGGAAATGCGAGGGGACGTGGCGGAAGCGAAAAGGACGCCGGCGGGCCTTGATCAGCTGCTGCGGTGTTCATATTGGGATGTTCACGCGGTTTGGTAGGAGGAACGCCGTCTCGGCAGCGTGTGGCCAGAAACAGAGGCGTACCTCGCCTGCGGCGTGCGGAGGTCCTGGTCCTTTCTGGTGTTCCCGGTCTCGGGGGAGTTTTCCAGAAGCGTCGAGCCGAGACGGTTCTTGCGGTCGACGGAAGCCGAGTTTCGTTGAAGCTGCCTGCTGTGCGCACGAAGCGAAGGCTCTAACCAACGCGTTGTACTCTCAATGTGCGCAGGGGTGGCGGTAAGAAGCGCAAGAAGAAGGTGTACACCAAGCCGAAGAAGATCAAGCACAAGCACGTTACGGTCAAGCTGAAGGTGCTGGAGTACTACAACGTGGATGAGAACGGGAAGCTTGTTCGCCTGAAGAAGGACTGCCCGAACTGTGGCGCGGGTGTGCGCTTCGCGGTTCACCAGGATCGCTACACCTGTGGCAAGTGCTCCAAGACCTTCATGATCAACCAGGAGGCGGCGTAAGGCCTCAGCATCTGATAAAGCATGAAGAAAAAAGGCAGAGGGCTCGTCGCCGTGCGCGCGAGGTGGGCGTTTATCGGTGGATGGTGATGCGGCAGCGGGTCCCCAGAGCGTAGCGTTTCAACAAGACGACGTCGCGACGGTGATTTTGCCACAGATCGCTTCCTAGAAGTCGACCGCGAAGCACGAACACTTAGCTTTCTTGTTAGGTCTCTCCTTTCTGAAAACCCCTCCACAACTTTGCCGCCTCAGAAGAACTGCTCGAGGGAGGAGGCACCCGCCGGTCTCTGCGCTGGGGGCACACCATGCGCCAAGGCCGCAGCATGGGCGATGCCTCGTGGAGGCGTGCTTCGTGCTCCCGTCACCGACTGGAAGACGTCGTTCATCGCACGATTCTCCAGCAAGGGAGACGGCCGGGAAGCCGCGGTGAGGAGCGAGGCACCACGCACTCTGCGCCAAAGGAACTGCGCCAACTTTACGATGAGAAAGAAAAAGGAGAGCCTGGCGAAGAACCGGAGAAATCGCTTCTTCTGCCGTTCTGGGACGTCGAAAGAACGATCGTGAGCGCGCCTCCCAAACAAGCTTGTTCCGCCGCGTACGGCCTACCTTGTCGCCGCCGTTTCCTCCGCTCCTCCTCCCCCAGATCTTCATGCTCCTCTCCGAACAGCTGCTCGTCGTCCCCGCGTCCGAGCACGTACACCCCGAAGCCCTGAAGCAGCATGTCATACGTGCCCATGACCGTCGTCGCCAGGTGCCCGATGGCCTCCGTGTTCATCCCCAGGAGACGAGACATGTGCTCCAGGGTGCCCACCACATGATGGACGTTCATCAGAAGGCGCATGCCGGTGCCCAGGGCGCCCATCTGCTCATTTCCATAGCCACCTCCATAGCCCCCGTAACCTCCATACCCGCCGTAGCCTCCGTAGCCGCCGTAGCCTCCATAACCACCGTATCCACCATATCCGCCATATCCTCCGTAGCTGTTGTAAGCGCTGCCGTAGCCCCCATAGGAACCGTATCCGCCGCCCGGACGCCCGTAGGAAGGCCGAGGAAGACTGCCCGGCCGAGGCCGCCGGTGGCCTCCGTTGGGCGCCGCAGTCGGAGCGCTCTGGCGCTCGGACGAGGGCTTCGGGTCCTTGGGCGTCGAGGACACCTCAACTTCCCACGGTTTCCTCGGCGCGCGCGCTTGCGGCGGCATTTTCTGGCGGCGGCGTGGAACGACGGACGCGGCCTTGCCGAACGTCCGCGCCTCAGATCCGCCCGGTTCTGGAGCCCACGACCTTCAAATACGGCGAGGAGCGCGGACAGTTCACCTGTGACAGAAGGCGCAGGGGCGCGGAAGAACGTGGAGTTTTGAGTTTTGCGTTTGGAGTCTTTGAGTTTTTGAGTTTTTGAGTTTTGCCTTTTGACTGTTCAGTTTTTAAGGTTTTTGAACTCTGGTTTGAACTCGACTCTTATTGTTATTTTGTTTGAACTCAGATGCCATACGCCCGCCTGCATAAGGGTCGTCCAAAGAACAGCTACATTAAAGCATAAAAATATATGAATATGGGTATTATGAGCAAACTGAACTTGAACTTCAAGCTTGAGCGTTACATCTACCTAACCGTATATTGCCACTATCAAGCCCAAGTAAAGGGATGGTTTGACCGAAGATGTGAAAATGTGAAAGTCCCAAAGATTCGCAGACGGCGCCGCACTTGCAGCCGCTATAGCCGCCGGAGTCCTTCCGCAGCAGCGCGTCTCCTTCGCCGCTGCTGAGCTGACCTACATTGCTGTAAGTCCGGAACGCCAGTAGCCGTCCCTCCGTCGCGAAAGTTGGAGAGATGGCCATGATCAAAGCTGTGTTGGCTACGTTCCTCGCGTCTCTCGCTGTTGTGGGCGCCTGGAAGCTCCCCAAGGCCTCCTCGCAGCAGCTCTCGCAGGCGGCGCTGCTCCTGGCTCTGTCGGCGCCTCTCAGCACGCCGGCTGTGGCTCAAGATCTCAGCGGCGAGAAGATCTTCAACGCGCAGTGCTCCATCTGCCATGCGAACGGCGGAAATGCCGTCTTCGGAAGCCTGAAGAAGACCCTCTCGCTGGAGGCCCTCAACACCTACGGCTACGGAAGCAAGGAGGGAATCGCCTCCATCACCACCAATGGCGCAGGAGGTAAGAGGGGCTGAAGATTGGGGAGGGGAAACAAGCTGCAAGAGAGTCCTTCTGGAGACCTTCGACGACCCGCCGCCTCTGGAACGCCGCTGACGACGCCATCTGCGCTCTCCCGGGATCGCGTGCAGTCATGCCGAGATTCGGAGGCAAGGACGACAAGCCGGGAGTTCTCGCCACTGCCGAGATCGACGCCGTGGCCGACTACGTCTGGGCCAAAGCGCAGAGCGGCTGGTGAACAGGCAGCTCGCCCAAGGGGCCTGCAGCGCCTGTGGCGCTTGGGTTGATGCCGCTGAGATGTGTGACAGAATCGCCACCCGCAGACGCTCGATCGCCTCGCGCTGCGAGAGGCGGCACGGAGACGCGCTGGACGAAGGGTTGGGGAGTGAAAGTGGGAGAGGTGCCCACCAGTTGAGAACGTTGTCATCCTACGCAACATCTACGCAACTTTCTTCAACACCTATCACTCGCCGATTGCACCAGCCAACAAGCTTTTGCGTAACCCTCAAGGCACCCTCTTCCAATGGGACGAAGAAGGGCAAGGAAGACGTGAAAGAGCTGCTGAAGCCAGCAAAGTCCGCCCACACACGCCGCCGAAACGCCGCCATGACTTTTTCGCCATCTGTCACGGTGTGGCACAGCGTTTCCGCCGTTTTGCAGCGAACGTAGTGCCGATGCGGCGCCGGCTCCGCTCTGTGCTGGCCATCGCCATGGTCGCATGGGTGAAGCCGCTAGAGGGGGCGCCCCGGATCGCGGTCGTCGGTGGCGGTATGGCCGGGACGGCCTTGTCCTACTTCCTTGCAAAGGGCGGCAGCCACGTTGTGCTCCTGGACCC
Source organism: Pinguiococcus pyrenoidosus (assembly GCA_019677205.1). Lineage (NCBI taxonomy): Eukaryota > Pinguiophyceae > Pinguiochrysidales > Pinguiochrysidaceae > Pinguiococcus > Pinguiococcus pyrenoidosus. Next base: position 16,294 of record JAAMXY010001083.1, read on the forward strand.
GCACGAGCCTGGCACCGGCGGGGCCACCGCGGCGGCCGCAGGCATTCTGCATCCCCTGAGTCCCAAGGGGAGGCCCATGTTCCTCGGAATGGAAGGCCTCGCGGTGGCGGAGGGCCTCCTGCAAGCTGTTGAAGGACACGACTTGGTCCTCGGCCAGGGGCTCCTACGCCCCATCTTGTCGGAGAAGAATCGGGAGGACTTCGATGTGGCGGCACAACGACACGAAGGACTGCTCCGGCCGCTGGACTACGAGAACCTGTGCGCCGAGGCGGGCTGGAAGGTTGCCCCGGCTGCTGCCAAGTACGGCGGCGGCTTCAGCATCCAGGGAGGCAAGATCGTCGACGTACCCGAGTATCTCCGACGCCTCTGGGCGCTCACCGCGGGCATGGGAAATGCCGAGCATCGTCCTGTGCGCGTAACCCTGCCGGAAGACGAGATCGCACAACCTGGAGCTGTGGACCTCGAGGAGCTTGCCGTCGACTTCGATGCGGTCGCGATCGCTGCTGGAGCCCGCCTGGGAAAGATGCTGCAGGCAAGCGGACTGGCGCTGCAAGCCGTTCGTGGGGAATGCTTGGAGTATCAGGCTGCAGAGGGCGTGCCTCCACTGCGGTGCGGTCTGCTGGCGGGAGAGTATGTGCTGCCGGGCGGGTTCCGCGAGGGCCGGCCGGCGGTCCGGGTCGGGGCCACCAAGAGGTTTCTAGCGGCGGACGATGAGGATGCTGGAGAGCTCCTGGAGATTCGATCACACCTTGACGAGGACGATATCGTAGCGCACTCGGTCGAAACTCTTTCTCCCAAGATATCAAGACTGTTCCCTCAGCTGCAGGGGTATGGCGATGGCGGTGATCGTGCTGCGTTCAAGCTTGCCACGGTTCGAAGCGGGGTGCGCGTACACAGCCAGAGAAGCAACTTTGGCCGCGTCCCTGTCGTTGGACGGCTTGGGGCGCTTTCCAGCCAGAGGACCCCCTTGTGGTGCATTGGGGCCTTGGGAGCGAGGGGCCTGATCCATCACGGCATCCTCGCTCAGAGCCTCGCTGAGGCGATTCGGAGCGACGATGAGGAACACGTCCCGTTTCAGTGCCGAATCATGTTGGAAAAACTTCAGACCGAACGAAAGAGTCGGTGAGAATGGCCACATGCACGTGCAAGAACGCAGGAAAGTGCTTAAAGTGGGTTGGGCCGAGTCGCGGCATCAAACGCTCTGCTATCCTATTTCTGCACAAATGCGCCGTCCTCCTGATGGATGACGGCAGCGCGCAAAGCGCGCATCAGAACCTTCATGCGATCGTCTTGCTTGTCGAGCGAAGCGCACTGCCTTTCCGTGTCAAGCAGGAGCTTCTTCAGAGACGCGTCGCGTGGCTTTGGCAGACGCGCTTCTCGAGCATCGTGAGATGCCTCTGGCGACGCGAAGAACGGCGCTCGGAGAACCTCCTGGGCCGACATCCGAAAGTCTGGACGAAACTCTAGTAGACCCGCGAGTGCGCAGAAGGTGTCCTCGTCTACCCCGTCAACCAGAGCGGTCAACTTCCGAGTGGGGACGGGCTTCAGCAGCTCATACTTCTCAATGTGCATCTGCACCTGGATCGGGGCAAACTGGTAAGCCGGCGGGTCTGCCGGCCCCACAGCTTGTATGAGGAGCGCCAGCTGCTCCGCGTAGCTTCTACCCGGGAAGAGGGGCTGCCTCCTAATGAGCTCCCCAAAGATGACGCCGCATGACCATGCGTCGACCTAGGAAAGCGCCGTAAGGAGGTGGCCTGCAGGAAACTAAACCACCCCGTGTTGCTGGGCCTGTCTGTCTACCTTATCTGTGTAGTTCTTGCACATGAGCAGCAGCTCTGGTGCGCGGTACCACCTCGTGACGACGTACAAGGTCTTGTCTGAGACGTCCTCCCCGCCTGGCAAGGCCTCGGGCTGGAGCGAAGAAGCCGACTGCGACTTGGACCCCAGCGCCGCAGGCGATGCAAAGCCTGGAGATGGATTCTCATACGCTCCATGGCTTCGAGCGTTCTGGTTGTGCCGCATCCAGCGAGCGAGGCCAAAGTCCGCTATCTTGACCGTACACCGGTCGTCTACGAGCACGTTCGCTGGTTTCAAGTCGCGGTGAAGAATCCCCTTGCTGTGGAGAAACGCCACTCCCTGGAGAAGCTGGCGCATGATCTTGCGCACGTGCCCCTTCGTGAGAACCTGCGACGACCGAATGATGTTGTGCAGGTCTGTGGGCATGCTCTCCATGATCATGAACACCTCCACCACCGGAGGCGCCGACACCTGGAACCCCTGCGCGCCGTTCAGATGGCACGCGTTCGCTTCGGCCGTCGGGGATGCACTGCTCGTCCGCATAAAGACGTCCAGGCAGCGGACGATGTTGGGATGCGCGCAGGCGCTCTTCAGAATGCACACTTCCCGCAGGGCGCCCAGGGACCTGCCAACGCTATGGTGGATGCCTCGCACCCTCTTCACAACCACGGTTGCAGCATCCTTGTCGCTCGACAGTCTTTTCGGCGGGATGCCGAAGCCCTCTCCGGAGGACACGAGATACTGCGCCCTGTAGATGACCGAGTTGGGGCTCGACGCAAACTGCTTCAGGTTGTAGAGGTACGCCCGCTTTCGCCGGCGCCGCGCCATGGGATTCGACGCCTTCTCTCGCCCGGCGGTCGGAGAAGGTGCACAGCTGAGCAAACGTTCGAACTCGGCCGCCGTGTCGGCCACCGCCTTGGACGGTTTCATCTGCGAGAGCTGCGACACCATATCCAGCAGGATGTTCCGCGAGGGGCCCAGCTGCGCGGCGGTGGGAAGCCCGAGCACCCGACCAGAGGTGTGAGCATCCCCTTCCAGCACTTTGCGAAGCTTCTCAAATCTAGGCGCAGGAGACAGTGCAGCTGCGCGCTTGCTTGGCTTGCGCAGGTCCGCCCGAGTAGTCTGGCCGCCGAGGCTCCCTGCCATGCCGCCATCAAAGCTGTCGTTCATCCAGCTGCCTTGCATTGGCCTGACCGAACGAACAGCGCGCTGCCGACCGGCAGCATCCGCGCGGGACGATGTGCGCGGCGCAAACCGGTTCGGAAGCCAGCTGATGCGCGAGCTGCTTGTGCAAGTCGCGCTGTCCCGGCTTCGAGATAAGCTGCCGATTCAGGCCTTCTCCGCCTTTTGGAAACCTTGGGGATGAGCGATGCGCACACCACCCGAGAGATCTCCGATCCTCGGGGAGCGACCGACGCCAGGTTTTCAAACTAGAACTTTCAGAACTGCTTTGCCGTCTGCAAGCCCGTTCCAGATCTCATTGGCCTGCCGAGTTTCCAGGCCACGCCATGACCTGCCATTCCCCACAGGACCGCGTCGTACAGCGCGTATGGATGGAGATTCCGCACCCTCGCGCGGAAGCCGATTGGTCAAGTTCCCGATGCGAACGGAAGCAGTTATTCAGCTCAACCGGGAAAGCGTGACAGTTTGGGGTCCCGGTTCGTTTTACAGGGAGAACAAGCCGGAGGTTACGTAGGGCTCTGCCGGGGTTCGTCCGGAAGCCTGTAACCTGCGACCGGCTGCTGTATCGGGTTTGCATGGGGCGAGCAACGTCTCGGTGAATCCGCGAAAGATCACGCACGGACGGAGTCGCATACTGGTCCGTTCCATCCTGGTCACGGCGGCTTGAGGGTCTCCGCTCGTCAAGAATCAGAAATTCAAAGGGTCGGAGATTCCAGGGCTGGGGATTGATGAAGAGAGCAAGGTCGTTCAGATTCGACCGATCTTCAGGGGTTGCGAAGGAGAGCACGGATGGATGCTTCATGCTCCACGCGTGTCCTTACTGTGGAGCAGCAAGAGTCCTTTTCCTTGCTCCCGAGGACTTCTTACCATTTTCTGAAAGGGCCATTTCGCAAGCATGCTCACGTGGTCATGGATAGAGTGCTTCATGCACATGCGCCCTTGGGTTGTGAGGCGGGCATGGCTGATCTGATCAAGAGCGCGTTCGGAACTCCGAGGCGATAGTATCGCTGCAATGTCTATTTTCGTTCCCTCGGGGCAGCAACTGCAGAAGAACAAGCTCCCTATTAGACTCCCTGTAAGACTTTCTTCTTTGGCAGACAGGCAGTCACCGCGGTGAAACCTCGCTGGTTTTGCCGGTTTGGCTGCCATGCTGAGACGCTATCATTTCAAAGTCGTTGCAGCGTGGGTGCTTCACAAGATGCCGTCGCTACTTGACAAGATATGGTCACTTCTTGCGGGGAAGACGAATGGTGTCGGAGTTATCGTCATTGACGACTGGAGCGATCAGCGGTGGTGAGCAAGATGACGACAGCAGATCGGCCAAGCACGGGCACGCGCGCAGGGAGCCTACCTTCGGGGAACACGGTGCGGTCGAGCGCAGACCAGAGCTCGGCGGCTTTCTCGTTCTTCTTCCGTTCGCTGGAGACGAAGTTCCAATACCTTCCAGTGTAACAAAGACGAGACGCTTGTCAAGCTCGCATCAGCGGGAGAAGAGAGCGGGAACATACATGTGGCGCTTCTCGGGGAGCGGAAGGCCGCCAAACACGATGCATCTGGCCGGGCGATCATCCGCTGTCGAGATCTTTATGCAGCTGCCTGCGAAGTGCAAAACGTGGATGAGCGATCCTACCGGCTGAGGAGCACTAGGTGTATAGGGCCCTTGGCGTACCCGAGGCCTTGTCCTCACTGCTATAAACCATGGCGTGTCCTATGTCGAGCAGGACGCCTGCTTCTCCTGTCTTGACCGTCCCCGACGCCGGATAGATGCCGCATTCCTGCCCAGCGAGCATCGGGAAGCACACAGATGCCCCAGGAGCAAGAGAAAGGTCCACGAGAAACATCGGATGGAAGCTGGGGATCGCGTCGACTCCGAACTCTCCCAGGTTTCCGACAACAAGCTTGGCGCTGACATCTCCTTCGGCCTTGAGAAAGTCGCCAGGTAACCTGCGAATCAATGGCAAGGGGTTACATCTGGGCTTCTGCAGCGGACTCCGGGTGGCGTTGTGCTTCCGACTCACTCTTGGGCGGTTTCTGCTGACGCATGGTGAAAGCTTGGGTCGCGATCTTCCTCGGCCTTGGGAAGGGCAACCCAACACTGGACCCCATGGAGGTCCACGGCGCCGTCCCCGCGCTCCTCGGCTAGCATCCGAAGGGCTTCCTTCCCTCGCTCTGAATGGACGACGCCCTTTCCGGCGACCATCCAGTTCACCTCGCCTGGCCGAATGAGGCTCTCGGCACCCGTCGAGTCTCGATGGAGGATGGCGCCGGAGAAGAGATACGTGAGCGTGCAAAGGCCGATGTGCGGGTGCGGTCCCACGTCCATGGCGTTCTCGGGGGTAAGGGCCTGCGGACCGAAGTGGTCGATGAAGCAGAAAGGGCCCACCGCTCGTTTCTCGCGAGCTGGCAGCAGGCGGCGGACCGTGAAAGGCGCAGACCCTTCCTTCTCTTTGGTCAGGAGCTGCGTCTTCGCCTGGAGATGGATGCCCTCCTCCGGGTTTCCGGAGACGTCTTCGTCCTGGCTGCCCGACTGGGGCTCCGCGAAGCTGGTGGCGATGATGTTCTCCTGCTTGAGCGTGCGATGCACTGGGCACTTGTCGGCAATGAGCATCAGTCGCCGCTTGTCCTGCTCTGTCAGCGCCGGGCCGTGCAAGGTGATCACGCGCTCGATTTTGTCAATCTTCTGCCGGGAGCCTCCCTTGGATCCGCCATCTTCCACTTCGCATTTCTCGCAGTCTTCCTGGTACACCTTGCTGTGCGCCAGTTCGACGTCGACGGCTTCCAGCGGAATTTTGCTGCGATCTGCATACATGCGCAGCGTGATGCTCGTGCACGTGCCCAAGGAGCCTAACAGGAGGTCATATGGACTGGGGCCCTCGTCCTGACCACCTAGAGAGACCGGTTCGTCCCCGAAAAGCTCGTGTTTCCCGACGCGAATCCGATTCCGGTAGCGAGACGCGCCGGATTCGCCACCAAGGTGGACGCGGACGCTCAGGCAGCGCTTCGAGGGCAGAAGCGCCACCGCAGACAGCACCGGCCACATCTTGCGCACTCGAAACGGCATGATGTCACTGAATTTCTGCGGCGAAATGACGAGAACAGAGCGGCGTTCACCCCGAATATCTTTCGCTGCCCACCTCGTGAGAGTCATTGGAATCTCGACGAGGTCGGAGAAAGCCAGCCTCGGTGGGCGGAGATTCACTGACCATGGCATCGCAGGGCACTTGAATTCTTCTGACCTTCATGCAGTTTTGATCGCACGCAACTCTTGTTCTTCGCATAGAAAGGTGAGGCGTGCGCGCCTTTGCGGCGGAGAGGGGCGTGCGCGGCGACGCGCGCGTCGCGTCCACGGGGATGGAGGCCAATGGTGACCGGCGACGAAGCGTGTCTCGCGAGCAGAAGCGTCTGGAGGTGCTGGTCCGGCACTTCCAGGAGAAGAGCTCGGATTTGGCAGAGCAGCTCCAGGAAGCTTATGACGCCTCGGAGCTGCGCGAGGCCAAGCTCCTTGGTGAGCTGCGGGAGTCTCGGGAGAAGGTCGAGGACAGCCAGGCGGAGGCTGCGACCGCGCGTCTGCGGACGAAACAGCTGCTGGACGAGATGAGAAAGCTGCGCATCCAGCACATGGAGATGGAGCGCTCTTTGGCAGACAGGGAAGAGGTCATCTTGGACATGAAAGCCACGCTGTTCCACCGCTCGCTAGGCTCGAGAACCGCCTCGATAGACGTAGTTGAAAGCTTTGGAGTATCGTCGGGGAGCGGCGGGCAGGAACTGGCCTCGCGCCACGTCGGCCACGTAGAAAGCCCGAGCGGCGCAGCGGCCGATGGAGTGGAGCTCGATAGTCCCGCAAGGACGGAAGGAATAGAGGAGCCTGACGAAGAAGTAGAGGAGGAAGACGAGGCGATGGAGCGCGAGCTTGCCGGAGAAGCAGCACCCCGGACGCCGAACGCAAATGATGACGAAGTGGCTCGCGTCAAGGCCAAGACCGCGGAGATCGTCAACTCTCTGCTGCAGAAAATGAAGGAAGACGCGGCAGCGACCCGCGAGCTGCAGCAAGCGAATGAGGACCTTGCTGCACAGCTAGAGGAGAAGCGGAAAGAGTGCATTCAGCTGCGCGAGGAGCTGCTGTTGACGCGACACCACGCCAGCGAAGATCTCAGGGAGCGGGGTGTGGGGACCCCGTACCCCTACCTCATGCGACGCCGTCGTCTCACGGACGAGTCTACCGAAGGCGTGGCGTCGGCGGAGAACGGAAACGGCGGCGGCACGCGTGATCTGGGGAAGGATGAGACCCGGCAAAGAGTCATCGAGCTGGAAGAGGAGAACGAGGCGCAGTTTTTGAAGATTCGCGAGCTTGAGACGGCACTGCGGAACCTCAGAGACGGCTTTGAGTCTAGAATCCGGCTGGTGGAGGAGGAGAAGTCGCGGGATCGGACCAGTGAGGACAACGCACGCATTCAGGGACAGCTGCAGAAGTGGGTGGAACAGATCCTGCAGACCACCCGCGGCCTGTGCGACGTAGCCGTAGAGATGCAGAGCCCGCCCGGCGACTTGGATCCCACCGGCGACTTGGATCCCACCGGCGAACTGGATCCCACCAGGGAACTGGATCCCACCGACGAGGACGGCCTTGGCGAGAGTCCAATCTCGTCGTCGCAGAAGGGGAAGCTGGGAGAGCACGCCAACGGTCTGCGCCTGCTGGAGGAGGACGAAGAGGAAGGGGGGGAAGACGAGGATCTTGGGGACTGGACCGATGACGGAGGATCCGTCGGAGCATGCTAGCCCGGTGGTCGATCTTCGTTCGGAGGCCTTGATTCGTGTTAGCGTTAGAAGGTGGCAGTTAGTTGCCAATGACTCCGACGGCCTCGACACTACGCGCAAACGCCTGCATCCTGTTCAGCAGATTGTCACCCTTCTTGATGACCCCTTGGTAGTCCCCATTCTTTGGGTCCGGCTGCCGCGTCTCCACCACGCCAGACACGCGGTCAATACGCGCCGAGATGCGCCCCGCCGCAATGAATCGCGCCAGGTCGGCATCCAGGAAGTCCACCCCAACGCCAAACACGGTGGCCATGGAATCGAGCCGGACGCTCTTGTACGCTTCCAGGAACTGCTTGTACGCCTTCACGCGCAGCTCGCGGACGAGGAACTTCGCGTGCTGCGCGAAGTATCGATTCTTGAGAAGCTCGGTGTTCAGCTCGACGATCGCGTTGAAGAAGACCTTGGCGTCGCAGCTGTGCAGCGAGGAGCTCAGTTCCGGAAGCGGCGGCAGGTCGTTGATCACCGCGAGGACCTCTGGGCCATCGATGATGTCTTTCTTGTACTGTGGGCGCGGCAGATGCAGCGTGTTCGCGACCACGGTGTAGAAGACGAACTCATTGTACGTGCAAAGCTCCGTCGCGGTGAACGTCTGGACGCATTCCAGGAGGAGCGCCGCGGCCGCCTCCAGGTCCCGCGCCGTGATGAGATGCAGCGCCTGGTACACCTTGAGCCGGTTGCGCCGGTCCCAGTCCCCGCCATCCTCAACGAGGGCATGCGCCTTCTCTAGGTTCTCCGCCACCACGTCCTTCCTGCGGTGGAACAGCCCCAGACGCACTTTGGCCATGGTCGCGTCGATCTTCTTTCCGGTGCTGATCTTCGGCTGGTCGACAATGGCCGCGTACGCAGCGAGCGCCTCGTCCGCATCGCCGATCCGCGCGAAGTGCTTCGCCTTGCGAAACATCGCGTCCAGGATCTCCATGTCCCCCGCGTTGGTCTCGGCGCTGGCCTTGTCGTCTTCCGCAGCTTTCAGTTCCGCGGCGTTCGCGGCGCGCATCTCCGCCTCCAGCGCCTCGTCCTTCGTCCAGCCGAAGGTCCGGCAGCACTCCGCATACAGTGGCGCCATGTTCTTCTCGCGGATGATCTCCTGCACCTCCGCGGCCACAGCCTCCCTATCGATGGCGGCCGCGTAGTGGGGAACCTCTGCCTCCAAGAGAAACAGCTTCCCCGCCAGCACCATGTCCGGAATCTGCTCGGGGGTCTCTTCGTCGACGTCCATTCTCTGGTGGCAGCGCGACGACCTCGCGGCGAGATTGACGCAGCTGGGCGCGTGGATTCTTGGATTTTCGTTCGGTGCTTCGGTATCTGGGTATATACCTGAAGGATGGAGATTAGAGCCAAGGTCAAGTTCCCGTTCAAATGTTCAAATGAAACCGCCCCGGTGATCGATCAACGAAATTCGTTTCCCTCCTTTGGCACGTGCCATGATCGAACCAATCATCGTACGCTCCGTGGACAACCAGCATACCCTTAATTACGTGTATGTGCTACTATTTCGATCAACCATGGACAAGAAGTTGTGTTTCCTCTATCCTCTATTTTCCCAAATTACAGGTTATGGAAGTGCGATTCGATCACATCCAGTTAACCATGTTCGTCGGCACGGGAAAACTGGCGAAGTGCCACATACGCGATCCCACTTCATCTTTCCACTGCGTGGCCTCTCCATTCTCTCCCAACGACTGCGCTTCTCCTCTGCTGGGGCTGTAGACTAGGCAGCTAGCTTGCCTTCCTTTGCGCAGCCAAGGCCCGCGGCGCGCGCACTGGATCCGCGGATCCATCTCGGCACGTTCCTTTCCCGCTCTCGTCCATGGCCCTGAGAAGCGTCCTGCGCGTTCGGAAGACCATGAGTATCAGGTGGGCAGTCGGCATTCTACAGCTTGTTGGGAAGACCTTCAGGCAGCTCTCTCGGACTTTCCTCATCACGTTCCTGCATGTGGCTTCTGGCGAACTTGGAACTATCACTGGAAAGAAACGCTTTGACGACCGAGAATCTCGCCTTCGCGGGGGCCGTGGTGGCCACCGTTGGGCTCAAGCGGCTGCTGCGCCATTTCGCCACGCGGTCTGATGGCGACGACGTGCAGCAAATGTGCGAAGATGTGCGCAGGTAGGCTTTTTGACCCAATGGACCGGTGGCCGCGTGAGGCGGAAGGCACTGACCCAGGCAGCGAAGGACCCTTGAGGACATCCGCAATCTCCCAGACGAGGCGCTGGAAAGTGTGGACGACCTCCCGCGGAAGTCAACGTTGTACACGCGCACGGGAGACAAGGGCGAGTCGTCCTTGTACAACGCCGAGCGGCGGCCCAAGGATGACGAGGTCTTCCGAGCGCTGGGTAAGACACGTGTGCAGCATGCCAGGCCGCTTCTTGATGCACTGATGGCCAAGGCCTTGCATCGGGATGCTCAGGAGAGGTCGATGAGCTGCAGGCGCACTTGGCTCTGGTGGCGGAGTACAGCCGCCTGGACGAGAATGGGTTGTATGACACCATCAGGTGCGCACCGCGCTGCGCTGCGCTGCGCCGCGATGCTCACGTGGTGCGTTGCTCACGTGGTGCGTTGCGTTGATCTGACCAGCTTGGCGCTTTCTTTAGGGAGATTCAGTCGCGTCTCATCGACATTGGATCCGCCGTCGGAACGCCGCGGCAGTCCACCACCAGTGAGCGCAAACTCCAGCGCTCCGGATTTGCCGAGAAGCATGTGGTTCGCCTGGAAAAGCAGACGGATGTGATCGACGCGAAGATTCCTCGCCTAACGTACGACACCCACGGTGCACAGACAAGAAGCCTTGGGAATGGCAACCCGGGACAGCGACGGACAGCACGATCCGCTCATCGGTTGCCGCCCTTCCTCGCAGGAGCTTCGTGCTGGCGGGAGGAGGCATCACGGCCGCGCATCTTCACGTTGCGAGGACGGTGTGCAGACGCGCCGAGAGGGCGGTCGTCCCCCTTGTGCGGTCCGGTGACACGGAAAGCTCAGTTGGGCGGTATCTCAACAGGCTTTCCGACATGCTCTTTGCGTCTGCCAGGTATTCGACGGTCGTTGCCGGCCGTGAAGAGGTTGCGTACAAGAAGCCTAGGGATCAGTAGAACTACGCTTTTGCCACGTCTGCAGACACACTACACAAGACCGTCGCCCGTTCACCAAATCCTCATCCCATCGCTTCCTCCTCCGTCCCACCACCCTGCTACCCCGCCGCCTCTGCTGGGGCAGCTTCGCCGGCTTCATTGACAGCGGTCTCCTCGGGCTTGACCGCCTGCTTTTCCGCCGGTGCTGGTGAGGCAGCGCTGGCCTCGGCGCCTTGTGCTTCTGGTGCGTTGCCACTGGCAGGCGCTTCTGCTGTGGCGTTCTCGGAAGCTTCGGTCTTTGCCTCTGTCTTGGCTTCAGCGGCCTGCCTCGAAGTTCAAGCATTAGGGAGCGTCCCGTCTTAGCCGTGCATCCGCTCGTCACTTCACCTGCGCGTCGGCCTCGTCTTCGCGCTTCACGCTCACGTTGCCCACGAGCATGGCCGTCGGATCTAGCCTGAGGCTTTGGCACCTAATGTTCCCCGTGACCGTTGCGTCTCCCAGCACCTCGCATTCCTGCACGTCAATGTCACCGGCAACCGTCCCTAGAAGAGGATTGAGCAGCACTGGTGAGCAACGAGCGCGAAACCCGGTTTCGGCGGACTGCGAGAAGCGCACCTTCGATTCTGGCGTATCTCATGTGCTCAATCGGCCCCCGCACGACCCCCGTGGGCGCGACGACAATGTCGCCTTGCGATATCAGCGTCCCTTCAAAGGTCCCTTCGATGCGCAGGAGCTTCTCGAAGCGAAGCTCCCCTTCGGAGCAGGCACCCACCGTCAGGCGTCTGGCAGACACAAGCTCTTGGTAGCTACGCACCTTTCACTACTACGTGGACCCCGATCGTAGTCTCGGGATCATTGCGATCGTAGCTGCGGTGCGCAGTGAGCGCGGAGCCCTGGTCGAACGCTATGGTGGGCAAAAGTCAAAGCAGCATGAAGAGAACATGAGACCAGCGACGACGTGGCCCGGAGTCACCACGAGACATGAAGTGGATGGACGTCGCGTCGCGCATGCACTCAATCAACCATGCAACCAGTCAAACAACGGACCTGAGAGCTCCCGGCGTTCGTTGGCGTGGCCGGGAGGCGACATACTTCTGGCGTGGCGGCCGGCATTGTAGCCAGAGCCCGAAGCAACCTGCGTGTTCCAGCTTTAGTGCGCTGCTCGCATCTCGTCTCATTTTGTCGATAGCGTGCCGACGGATGTCCAAGGCCTTACATAGTCCACGACCCGCTCCGCTTCTTCAGGGGCCTGCAAGAAGCATTGGGAAAGACGGTGTGAGCCTGAGGGGTTGTCCGCAATCACGAGGTAGTCTCATCTAGAGAGAGGCTCTCAAGCCAAGCCAGCACCCTCCTCCTCGACAGAGACAGCTTCTCTCTCTTCTTTTTCCAAGTTTGCGCTGACCTTGCCGCCTGGCCTGCTGACTTTTTTGGATCGAGGAGGGGGTGGTGGACCACCGGGCTTTCTGGCGTGAGGTTGGCCCGCTTGATTCGCTGGTCTGCTGGCTGCTTCCATGGCTGCGTGGAGAGGCTTTGCGTTGCCGCCTGGAAACCCAAGACGAATTCAAGCCACCACCAATCTGGGCAGATGCACCGGATGCGCGGCGACCGCGTTGACGAATTGGCGTGAAGAGAGTGACCGTGTCAGCAGAGAGAGCAGCTGCAAAGCTTCGAAAAAGCATCGAAGCGGAGTCGGAACAATCGGAGCGAAACGGCGGACATGTTTCTTTCTAGCGCTGCTTCATAGCCACTTGTACAAGCATGCGATCATCAGCCAATGAAGAGAACCCGGGTTTGCCATGGATCCATAAAATGGCTTCAAAACGATGCGGAGAGCTGCATAAACTTACGTACGCCCTTGATATTTTGAAACTTTCTTCATAGTTTCATGAGGAGTCAATCGGGAGAATAGCGTGACCCTTGGCATTCCGTTTTGAAAAGATGCCAACCGCTGGGGCCAGCGCCGCCGGAGTTCTTCCGGCAGTTACATTCTCGGAAATCCAGCGCCCTTCCCGTTGAGTTGTATTGTAGTTATTATATTTTATCCCATAAGATGACGGTACGTCCCATCAATCCCATTTTCAAAAGCCAGGGTGGCATGATGATGGCTGCAGGTCCAAAGGATCATCGATGGCCCTACCCTGCAAGTCGCTGAGGCCTGACGCCGACAGAAATGCAAGCCACGGCCGACCTGCGTTTTTCGGCGCCAGGCCAGAGCTCGACGAGAGCATCGCACCTCCCGCACAGGGCCCCCGACCCTCGTGCCGCTTTGTCGTCGTCTTTGCTCTGTTGGGCGAAGACCTGCGGCGGAGCAGTAAGAGGAGCGGCAAAGTTTGCCTAGGTGCGTCGCAAGCTTCACGTCGACAAGCGGCTGTGACGGCCGTCAGCGGATGCTGACCGGACCTTGCTGTGCACGTTGCAGATTTTTCCCAAGGCGCCGCGTCCGTCACAGCTCTTCCGCTCGCCGGAAGATGCTCCTGAAGGAGCCCAACTTACAGAGGCTGAGCAAAACCCCCGCCTCAGCCTCAGCCCCAGCCTCGGCCTCAACCTCAACCTCAGCCCTAGCCCTGGCCCTGGCCCTAGCCGTAGCGCCAGCCCCGGCGCCTGCCTCAGCCCCACGTCGATCTTATTTTCGGGCTGGGGTCTTGGGCTGGAGGCTGTAGCCCTGGCGCAGGGTGAGCATGGGGCCGGCGCCGACGTCTCTTCTCTGTGGCCCGCGCGAATGGCCGAGAAACGTCCACGGCCCGGGGTCGATGCGGACGCTTGCTCCGCAGCCGAAGCTGGCCGCAGCCCTGCTCACCCAACCACGGCCGATACCCGTGATTTTCATGCCGGAGATCTAGATGCAGTGCAGCCCATCCCCGTGGCGCTTGCGAGCTCCATGAGCTACGATACCCATGCCGTCCCCAACGACTTCGTCATGGGCCTCGTCGAAGACCTGGGCGACGAAGACGAGAAGAAGAGTGAGGTCGAGGCCGAGGCCCAGATCGAGACCGAGATCGAGACCGAGGTCGAGACCGAGCTTGAGAAGCTCCCCGCCCTGAAGGACGATTCAGCGCCCACGGCCGAGACCGAGACCGAGACCGAGAAGCTCAGCAAGGAGGAGCGCCGCAAGGCGAAGGTAGCGCGCTGGAGGGCAAAGAGGCTGCGGCAGAAGGCCCGGATCTACGACCCGGAGAGGCTGCGAAAGCTGCGTGAAAGGGATGCGGAGAGGAAGCGACGCAGCAAGATTGCGAAGAGGCGCTACCGGGAGTCGGGCCGATTCGCTCGGAAGGGGCCGGAGTTTGTGTCCATCACTGATCTGTAAGCATTGATAATCAGCGCGCGTTCCTTTGTCCGGCGCTACCTACTGCTCCGTCACGTGCGCCACTCCGTCGACTCCTCGTCGTCGGACAGCCGCTCCCACCACGTCTTGTTGACCACGCCCTTGCGAAGCTTGCCGAGCACGGAGTTGGTGTCCTCATTCTCCCCGAGCTGCAGGTTCTGCGTGAGGATGTCCTTGAACTCGCCGAGCGCGGGCCTGGCGTCCGCGACGTCCACGGCCTTGTACCGGCCGTCTCCCACATCCAGCAGCGTCTGGAAGGGCTCCGGGTACGACCGGAAGAGCGCGCCCTGGTAGCTCAGCACGAACGGCGGCCGCGGAAGCGACAGAGCGTAGGAACGCGTGCGGAGCAGGTACGAAGGCTTCCACCGCGACAAAAACCGGTTGTGCAGGTCTCGGGGCGGAAAGGCCGGCAGGCCGAGGTCGCCGCGAGCCGAGTCCAGCTTCAGGTTGAAGCCGATGATCGGCACGTCCGGGTACGTCTTGTGCAACTCCTCCAGATCGGGCAGCTCCTGGCAGCTGAATCCCAGGCAGATGAAATACCCGGCCTTCTCGGGCAGGTCCAGCTCCCCCGCCCGCTTCCCGAAGATGCCCCCAAGCAGCTGGTCGAACGAGGTCGCCGTGGACGCGGCCGTCTTCCTCATGGAGTGGATCTCGACGTTGGGCCCGGGAGACGTGGTTCCCAGAATCTCCTTGGCCCGGGTTGCCTCGAATGTATCCGGGTACAGCAGCTTCACCGTCTTGTCCAGCGCGAAGACCTGCGCAAAGTCCAGGCCCAGGTTGACGTTGGCCTTCATGATGTCGTCCGCCGAGCTGCTCACGTCTTCCAGCAAGGCCACGGGAAGCGGCGGGAACTCGACCTCGACGAGCGTGTAGCCGTCCTCGATGGCGCCCTTGACGGCCGCCTGTGCCTGCGAGATGCACTCCGAGAAGCTGCCAGGCGGACGCTGGAGCGAGCGGCTGGAGGCCTCTGTGGCCGCGAAGAGGCGCGTGGGCCTGCGAAGCGCCAAGGCATCCGCAAGCAGCACCTGCGTGACGTGATGGAGATGAGCTCGCGGGCGGGGAGCGGGAGCGGGGGAAGGGACGGGGAGCAAGCTGCGGCTGGCTTCCCCGAAGCCAGGGCAGCTCGGTGGCGGCGCATCGGGCGTACCTCGATGGAGGCCCAGAGGGCGATGGTGCTCGCCACTCTCATTTTGAAGGATGGGCTTGGCTTGGCTTGGCCCGCGAAGCAAGCCGCGGTTGACCACGTAGGTGCGGCGGCCTTCTGAGCAAGTCAATGAATTTCTGCCTTCGTGGCTTTGCTGCATTCCATCGACAAGATCTCGGAAATCTCTGGACTCTCAGTTCATGTTCTTGTTTTGAGCTTTCCTATCGTCCGAGTCTTCCGAGCAAGGTTTCAATTTGAATTCAAGGTTTCGAAAAAGTCCTTCCATTCTTCCAATGACATAGCCTTTAACGAAGATGGTATTTCGAAGTCTAAAATTATGGAAGTTTCAGAGAAATTTCACTCCAAAATATCTAGATGCGAAACGTTCAAGGAAATGATTGGATGAAGGGACCTGTGTGGGCAATGAACCAAGGGTGGGGGTGTAAGCTGGAGTCGAAACGCCCCTCCGCGCAACCTGGCGGTTTCCACCAGCTTTGATTCCGCTGCGAAAATCTGAAATCTGGCATGGAATCCGGAGTTGCTACTCTTCCGGGCTGCACCATCTGCCTCCTGCGCTGGGATTGGCGAGATTAGAATCGGGTTGCCTGGAGTGGTTGAGGTGAGGATGAAGTTATTGTGCCACTGCGGCACTCGGGCTATCAATCAACGTCCGACAGACAGATGTCAATTTGAAACTTTGCTGACAGTATTTCCCAGATCTACGGCGCCCATACGGGAAGAAGCTGTGACGCAACTTCTGTTGCACTTCAAGGCCAAGCATCAAGGAAACCCGCGAGATTCAAATTGCTTTTGAGCCCGTCTCTCCATTAAGAATTCATTCAAAAATATTAAAATTGGTTATAGCATGATAGTGTATATGGAACAAGCTTCCTAATCTTAGGCTGAAGATTGCTCCTCGCTGAGGGGTGCATCATCGTTTGGGGAGCCGGCGGCAGGCGACCGAACACCAGCTTTCCGCATTTCTCATCGCGTGGATTCCTTGGAAAATTCGCGAACGGGGTTTCGCCCTCGGACGAGAGCGGATCTGAAGAGGAGTTTCTCCAGGTCCGAGCCTGTGGCGGCGTTGCATAGGCCCGGCTCTGAAGTCCGTCCGTCCCAGATCAGTCCTTCCAGCGTGGCAATTCTGCCATACGTATTATCACCCAACACAGCGGAGCTGCTGGCGGCTCGAGAGGTTGCGATAAGTTTCCTCCCCAACTCTCCCCATCTCGCCAGACATTCCCCCCGCCGGCGCCCTTCCGCGCGATTTTGAGCTCCTTGCGTCCACGGACCTTGTGAGAGCCGGAGGCCGTTGAGAAGCCTTCCTGACTGAGGAGCATCGACGCCACTGTGCTCGGGCCTCGTCACATCGAAAGAGTTCTTCAACAGGTGACCGAGCACGGGCTGCAGACCAGCCATCGCGACAGCAGCTCCTGTGGCCCACAAAGTGCCGACTCCGGGTGTGCGGTGGTACCTCTGGAGGGCGTGAGGCGCGGAGCGCCGAAGCAGAAGTGTGGTGCGCCCGGGAGAGCTGCAATTCCGCCGTCAGTCCGCGTGGTCCGCGACTTCGGTTGAAGGGGGAGCTTCACGAAGAGCGTCTCAGCGGCGAGAAGAGCCCGGGAGCAGCGCCCAGTGTCGTGCCGGTGTGATGGGGGATGCGCAGGGTGACGAGCGGGAGACGCATGTTGGCGCACGGTTGGCTAACTGGGTTGTTTTTGTCGACTTTGTGGCGTAGGGTTCGTCGGAGAAGGGCGTGGAAAAGCCAGCCAAAGCGACTCCATGGACGGTGCACAGCAGGAGACCACTTCGCAGCCTAGTCTGTGCGTAGGGGGATGTGGCTTTTTTGGGAGCTCGGAGACCGGGAACATGTGCTCCAAGTGCTGGCGGGAAGAGGTGTCCCGCAACCGCGCGGAGGCAGATAGCAGGGCGGCGCCGGCACGCGTCGCCGAGGAGGCCACGGGACCCGTGGCAGGGGAGTCCATGTCGGTCGCCGAGGCAGAACCCTCCGTAGAGTTTTGCCCGGTTGTGCCCACGGAAGCGGCACAAGCGGCGCAAGAACCGCCAGCGGAGGCGGACGCAGACGCAGACGCAGATGCGGCCGCGCCGCGGGAGCCATCTCCGGAGGCAGCACGGGAAGCCAAGCGCGCCGCGGTCGTTGTCAGCTCGGCGCCGAAGAAGAAGAAGAAGAACCGCTGCGCCGTTTGTGACAAGAAGCTGGGTCTCACCGCGATCAAGTGCCGCTGCGAGGGGTTCTTCTGCTCAGCGCACCGCTACCCGGAGTGCCACAACTGCGCCTTCGATTTCAAGAAAGCGGAGCGAGCGGTGCTGGCGGAAACCGTCACGGGAGGAGGCCAGTTTGAGCGCATCACAAAGATTTAGCAGTTCTTTTTTCCTAGCTGGGAAGGCGACCCGTCTACCGGCGGTCTCTTCGCGAGTTCTGTTTGAGGACGGCGTGCGGGATGATCCAGCCCTGCAGGATTTCATGCTTTGGGCAGGGACTTGCCCACGGGCCGGCGTTTTCGGCGGTGGCAGCGGTGGTGGTGACGGTGGATTGTACATAGTGCTAGGATGGCCCGAGAATGCTGTGTTTTTGCGTGTGGTGCCTGCTGTGGACTCCCGCGAAGCTCGGGTAGAAATGGACGACGCATACACCGTGCGTGAGATGCATCAGTGGAAGCGCTGACCAAGACGCTCGCTCGGCGGTGATGCGTTGGTGGAATGGGTCTTACTTTGGTTGACTTCAGTTGCCTTCAGCTGCTGCCGCTCCGGGCTCCCTTCCTTCTGGTTTTCTTGCGTCCTCGTGTCCTCGCGTCCTCGTGCTCTTGTCGACTTGCGCGTCCTTCTGAACCGAAAGCTTGCGCAGCACCCCCGTCGCCTCGAGTCCGTCCCGTGCCCGCCTTGCATGTTTCCCTTCTCTCCCGGAAGTCTCGATGGGCGTGGAAGTCCCCAGAGCGGCGTTCGTCGCCTTCAAGCAAGGCCGTGCGATGAGGAAGGAAAGGTGCCGAGAAGGAGAAGGTTGTCGACGTCGGCAGCAGCGTGACAGACTAGAAACCGGTCTTGGCCAGACTCTACTTCGCCAAAAGAATGGCCGCACAAGCTAAAGAACCTCCGAGAGCGGCCGACAGTACTGGTCCTCGGAGGGAGAACGGAATTTCGCGTGCGTCCCGGCCCAGAGACGGCGTGGCGGCAGCTTTGGAATCCTCCGCCAGACAGGAACGAGAAGCGACGATCTGCCGGGCCGCGGAAGATGGCGGGCGTGTACTTTGATCGGGTGAGGAGCGTCGATCTCCATCTCGCCTCGCTTTGATCTCCGGATGCCTCCCACGGGGAACGCCTTGCCATTGGTGATTTGGGGAGACTTGAAGAGGTCGCTGACGCTGCTCTTGTGCAGAACACCGGCGAGAAATATGACATCACGTCGCCGGACCACGGGGGCTGGCTCACGAAGCAGTCGCGCTGGCTCAAGGACTGGAGGAGACGCTTCTTCATTTTGAAGGGAAACAAGCTTTTCTTCGCGAGGACGGAGTCCGAGGAGCCGCATGGGATGATTGACCTCAGCACGTGCATGACCGTCAAGAGTGCTGAGCTCAAGGCGAAGCGACGAAATGCGCTCGAGGTGCGCGCGCGCGCGCCCGAGAGCTCCGCAAGCGGCTTGCGCGAGTCAGCCGAGGCACTGACGCTGCTCATGCTCAGGTGTCCACCAAGGACGAGACGTTCTTGATGTTCGCCGACTCGGAGAAGGAGAAGGACGATTGGATTGGGGCTATCGGACGCGCCATCGTGCAGACGTCCAGCACGTACACCATGGTGAGTTGCTGCTGCCTGCACGTGGTTATCCTGTTTTTTGGGGTTTGGATGTGTATGTGGGGGTTTGGGTGGGGGTGGGGGTGGGGGTGGGTGGGTGTGGGTGTCTGTCTGGGTGTGCGCGCGCGCGGGCAACTTCGGATGCTGAGCATGCGCTGCCTTCGACACAGGAAACGGGTGACTACGGCAAGGAGGACGACGAGGAGTCCAGCAGCGATGAAGAGATGACGTACTGATGCCCCCAACGAGGCAAGAAAGGGCCTTGAAGCGAAGACTGAAGTTCGAGGCTGAAGCTCGAGGCTGAAGCTGTCGCCGTTGCTGTTGCTCCCACCCGGAAGAGAGATCCCACCACCTGACAATACCAAAGCAAATGGAAGCCCTTCTTTTTCCAATGGCCTCTTCCACCGCGGTACGGCGGCTCGCGACGGCACGCTCCAGCGAAACGAAGCTTTGCGGAACCAAGGGGATGAAGAGCTCGGAACTGGGAACTCGGAACTTGGAGCTCGCAACTTCAAATTCCGCCGAAGATCGCGCGAGCAAAATCCATCGGAAAGCGCCGTTGTTTCCATTGCTCGGAGCGTCGAAACAGTTGGAGCGACCTGTCAAAGCGACGTGACATGTCTGCGCCGCTAATTCGCCGTGACCATCGCGGGAATCGGGGGAATCCAACAGCATTGGCTGGACTGCGAGACGCAGGTGTGAACAATCCCATCCATGGCGACTCCACGTGGTTTCCAGCAGCTTGGAGGACGTGTTATCGGAAGGAATTCCGAAGGATGAGCGGTCCGTGATTGGTTCCCCGGCAGATGCTGCCGCGCCAACAGCTGATTAACTCCCGCCGTGCCCGGCGTTGATTTTCCACTTTCCCGCTGCTCCTCTCCAATGGACCGTTCGCGAGTTTCCGCAGCCGTTTTACATCCGCGTAACGCATTGAAAGCAACGGAGAGTGCATCGATATCCCCTCCGTATATGCCCCATACTACGCCCTGACCTCGCGTCGAAGCTGCCAACGGCACTCCTCCAGCCGCGGGCGAGCCGCTGGTTGGCTGGGAGCGCCCCTTGCCTCGATCTTTGAGCTGGTCAGCTCGTCAGTCTTCGGCTCCATCGTCTTCCGCTGCGCAGGCGGCCGGCGCGACTTCCGCTCGCATCGCTTCGTGTCAGCATGGCGCAGAAGCGCGTTCGCGCGGACGGAGACACGCCCTGCGTGTTCGTGGAGCAGTTCAGCAAGAAGCTGTGCGTGGTGGCCAACCACGTCATCTTCGGCGCGGCGCCCAAGGACACCAATGGGAGCGCGGACGACCGAAGCGACGTGAACAGCCCGAGAATTTCGGCGCGTCGCGACTTTGACAACGACCAGAACTGGGGATGGTTCAGCGTCCTCGACGACAACACCACGGCCGTGCCCAACGCGGAACTCGACAAAGATATGCTGCTGTACCTCCCGAACGCGTGAGCCTCTCGCGCCTTGATTTGGTTCCGTTGATCTCCCGAAGCTCCTTGACCTTTCGCGAGAGTTTCCCCTCGTCCTCCCGGCGACCCGGTCAGGATGCCCGCAGGTGGGAGGACGACTTTTGACACGCGAGAGCACCGGCGTTAGAGAGGCGCTCCGCGCCCGAGGGCGCCGAGGCTCCCGAGCTTCGGGTTTGGTTAGACCAAAGGAAAGCAGTTCCTCAGCTGCCGTGATGTCGCGCAAGCGAGGTATGTGCGTTGTTTTCGGAGAGCACGGGAGGCGTAAAGAGCCGACTCGTGACGAGCCAGTCCGGAAGAGTCCACAAAGAAGCTTCACCCAAGGACCGCCGAGTGCATTGGAGGCGAGAAACAGTGCAGAATCCTTCTTGACGGAGTGAAGTTGCGTTGTTTTTTGGAGATCTTGGGATTGAACATCTTGAGATCTTGAGCTCTTGACGTTGGCGCCTGCCCCGGCTCTTATTGCTGAGCAGAAACCAAGACATCAAGGCTCACTCCTCGCCATCCTCCTCCTCTTCTCCTCGCCATCCTCCTCTTCTCCTCGCCATCCTCCTCTTCTTCTCCTCACCATCCTCTTCCTCTTCTCCTCACCATCCTCCTCTTCTCCTCACCATCCTCCTCTTCTCCTCGCCATCCTCCTCGGCCATCATCATCATCATCATCATCATCATCATCATCATCATCATCAGTCGAGTGCCACTAAAACGTTGTGCTGAGCGTAGTGGTATTCCTGGGAGGCAAGACCGGCATCGGTTAGTTGCGTCTACCCATCCCTTTCCAAAGGCTGCCCTCTCAGAACCTGCACTGCGCGCGACAACGCCTCGTGCACCGTCGCAGCTCGGGCGCGATTATCGCAAGGTACAAAAATGGTGCCCTTCTCATCAAGAGCGCCCGCCTTCGGCACGCGCTCCTTCCGCGTCGTGTACACGACAACGCCGAACTTGGCGTCCTTCGCCGCCCGATCGGCGTCATGGCTGCGGTCGACGATCTCAACCACAAAAACAGTCTTCAGCGCAACCTAGGGAGGGGCATCCAAAGCTCAGTGGTCGCCAGTGAAAGGCCAAGGCTGGCCACGCTCCTCCCGCTTACCGTGAAGACGACTCTCCCGCTCGGGTTGACACCCAAGATGGACGAAAAGCTCAGCACAAGTATCCCCGCGCCCGTCTCCACGAAACCATTGTAATCGAGGTCCGCGTCGCAGTCATCCGCGGTCGGAGCGCCCAGCAGTCGGTGCAGCAACTGTCTCGCCTCGGCATCCGCGATGCTGTACGGCCGAAGCTGCCTGGCAGGTCCAAAGATGGCGCGTGCCGGGCGTACGTGCTCCAAGGGCTTCTGTCCATTCAGGGTGTCCACCGAGCCCTTGACTCCCCGCAGGACATCAGTCGCCGCGTCGCTGATGCCCACGACCGGCTTCGCAACCAAGCCGACGACGCCATGACCAAGGCCTTTGACGAGGCCAACGGCTCCTCCGCTCTTGGCGCCCTCGATCGGCTTGCTCACCACGCCGGAGACCCCTTCCAGAAGGCTGCGCGCGAAGCTCCTTGTACCCGCGCCCAGGCCCTGCAACACATTCGAGTTCTGCCTCTCGTTCTCCTCGCGACGCGTCTTGTGCTTCAGCCGATCGCTCTGGTCCATCGTCAAGTTGCTGACCTGATTGGACAGCATGTCCGTGAGCAAGCTGGCCGAGTTCACCACGCCGCCCACGGAGTTCTTCAGCAAGCTGGTGGTGCCTCTCTTGAAGCCCTTGACGAGGGCGGCTGGCTTGGCTTGCTCGATGGAATCCATCAGCCCAAGCATTGGTTCCGCCACAAAGTCCTTCGCGCCGTCACGGAAGGACCGCATCAGCCCGATCGGATTCCCGAGCAAGTGCAGAGCGCCAATAAGCTCGAGAACGTGGCGTCTTGCCTCTCGCTCGTAGTGCTGAGAAACCTGTTCGGACAGGAAGTCCAGAGGTCCGAAGAAGTCCTTCACCACCAGTGGCTTCAAGCGAATCCGCGCTCCATCCAGGCGCCCCACCATGTCGATCAAAGCGGACGTCAGGGCCGGAATCACCTTCCTGGACGTCCGCCGGAGACGATCTGCCGACGTGTTCTTGTAGCTGACGGACATGCGGAGTCGATCAGCTTGTAGCAGCTCGAAGTAGTTCAGATCAGCGGACTCGCTCTTCGCGGACTCGCCAGCTGAGGGAAACGCATCTGCCCAGACGAGGCTTTGCCTCTTCAGGAACTCCAAAGCTGTGCTCACCGCGACGGAGTCCACTCGCACTTCGAGTTCTGCCATGGTGAAGGACAACTGGCGCACGTGGACGTACGACTGGGGTGAGGATCCGCCCCGAAGTACACCCAGAGCGATCTTGAACGCCCTCGACGTCGGCTGCCTCCCTTCCGCAGAACGATCTCGCAGCGCCACCATCACAGGGAAGGAGCTGAAGGGCAAGAAGTTGTCCACCTGCAGATCGCCGGCTCGAATGCTCGTTCGCGATTCCTCCGCGTTGGTGATCATCTCGTACCGCACCTTCGACAGCGTCACCAGTGCGATCTCCCGCGGGACATTGTCAACAATGCTGATGTGCAGAGTCGGCACCTGGACGGTAAGCACACCCGTTGGGGGCAGCGCGCGATCGTCCGCGTCGTCCGCTCCGTCCGAGGTGGCCCGTTCCATGCGGTCCTTCGACCGTCTGCCTCTCTTTCGAACGCTAAAGCGGACAATCCTCGATGCTCCGCGGACGATCAGACTCGCGAAGATCGTCGGGATCCTTGCGTCGCGGACAGGGGAGCGGCCGCCCGTGGACGGGCCCGAGCGGCTGGGATTCGGGAGCTTCACGGTTTTTCCGATCTGCTCGAGGCGGATCAATCTTTCATACCGACCTCTCGAGAATCCCCGGTCCTTTTCTACCTTTGCGTCGGGACTACTACTTCCGCCACTCGAGGCGCTTCGAAGTCTCCTTGTTGGAGAAGCGCTCTTGCTCGGTTCGTCACTGCCGGCGGTGCTACTTGGCAAAGAGCGCATGTTGCCGGATCCCGCGAGCGGCAGCATGCTCGCTCTCAGCATCAGAGAGGAGCTCTTCGCTGGTTTCAAGTCGGGAGGCTGCCCTGCGCTTCTCGCGGCGGCGCTCTGCTGCATAGGATTGTCCCAGCCAAAGGCCACCGTCTCGTTCGCATTCAGGCAGTGCTGCACCTTCCCGCCTTCCTGAGCATACCATACGGGTAGGTGAGTCGTGTTCTCGAGAATGTACATGGCATCCAAAAGGCCGCTCCCGGTACGACCTGCCCGAGCGCTGGCTACGATTCCAGGGTTCCCCGACCCGCCACTTGAAGGGCTGGCCTTCTCGTTCAGGCTCCGATCGGGGCCCACAGGCCAGCCACCCGCTTCGTCTCCTTCCTCTGAAACCACAATCCGTATGGCTCCGGGCAGGGACGTATCCGAACTAGACTTCAAGCTAGAGGAGACGCGCACGATTCTCCACGGGCGTGTCGAGTCGTTGGGTCCCTCGTGCGAGCCTTCCAGTGGCGGGGTCCGCCGGATACGCAAGGGGAACGTCCAAATTTCGGAGAGATCGACCTCGCCGCTCCACATCCATCCCACTGCCTTTCCTTCCTCCGAATGGTCTGCAAAAGAGAGGCTGATCACCTCTGCGTGTACGGCGTCGGAGGCTTCCGGCTGTACTGTGGTCTGCATCCCGTGCAAGAGACCCGTCTCTCTCCACACGAGGCATTCTCGCGTCTTGTTCTGCAGGATGAAGCGGTGCTCGATTGTCGTAACCTTCGTGTTCTCCAACGCGAGCACTCGATAGGCCAGTTGGAAGTTACGATGTCCGTCCGCGGTCGTCGCGTTCGGACACGCGATGGCACCATCGGTGCCATCCGCCGTGACGCTGATCGAGTTCGAGTACCCACCACCCGCGACGCGAACCCGGAAGGTCACCACGTCGGGAATCGGCTCACTCTGCTCGGGGCTGATTTCCATGGACGGCCAACTGATGTCTACGCCAGGCGCACCCCCCGCCGCATTCTTCCGCTGGGTCTCAGCGGCGTCCTGCATGAACTTCAGGAGCACGGGGTCCGTCGGGGCTGACGCCATGGCAGAGACAGCGTGACCCGGGCCAGCCGAAGCCGGTCGCTCCTTCCTTTGGCGGTGGCGATGCCATCTCCTCCGTCGGAGGTTGTGCCGAGGGTCGAACATCCTGATCTCCGGCTTCGAGCGAGTGCCGAACCAGCGTGACGGATCTAGATGGCGAGGCGCGTCGCTCTCGCGTGAGGCGGCGGTCCATTCGTGGACGTGTCGGGATTCCCAACCCTTCGAGTCTGCCAAGCCCACCGAGTCCACTTCCCAGCTGCTTTCGATCCACCTCCAGTCGGAAGAGGGAAGTTGAAAGTCCTGCGGCGAGGGGAGGGGAACGCCCGCTTCGGTGCAGAAAACTGTGCGCCAGCCTCCCGGGCGTCCGGAAGACGATTGCATGGACACCTCAAAGACCTCCTCCTCGACGAACCCAGGCTGCCATGGATTCATCCGGACTCCGCAGCTGCGCAGCCGCTGGCGACGCGATTTCTTCCCACCATCGGCGATGGACGCTGCACGCCTTCGTGCACCGGTGTGGCCGTCGAGAGCGTAGTGATCTTGTCCGAAGATCAAGTTCAGCCCAGTGAGATTCTGCAAGATGAACTCGGGGTAGATGGACACCTTGATACGATGCGGCATTGCTGCTCCGGACGTCGAATTCACTGCACGGTCACGTCGAAGTCCTTTCGCATTGGTCTGTGACCTCAGCGGCGCATGCCTCTCCTTGCTAGCAACGACCTCCCATGCGAGTCCAAATCCAAACGGCGTTCCTTGCCCGTCCTGCACCACCAACCTGTGCGTTCTAGGAGCATTTGTCGAGTCGCCGCCGTCATGCAGATCCACCCACGCAGCTGAGGTCATTCCTCGGATCTGAACCCTTGCTCGAAGCTGATCGAGTGCAGCATTGGCCGAGCATACATGCACCTTTTCCTCCGGGGCTAAAGTCTTGCTGATGAGAACCCCGTCGTTCCCGCCATGCGCCTTGCCCACCGACCAGATGGCGACAGAGGCTTCCTCCAGCAAGTTATTGACAATCACAACCGAAGCAAAGAGATGCACCAGCAGATCCGTCGGCGCGACGACCGCGTCGCCATCAGCGCTCTCGTCCGGCGAGAAGGGCTTCAGGAAGATAAAGCTGCTGTCGACTGCTTCATCTCGAGCCTCGCAAGCAACAAAGCTGCGGAGGGCAAAGCCTCGGTCCTTGGAGGGTCGAAAAATCGCGCCGTCCCGAGCATCGACGCGCCCTCGGACTTCATCGAAGATTGGCCAGCTGAAGTGCGCCGTTCCTTCGGGCCGGACTCGATAGTTCTGTGCACGAGCAAGCAAGATCGGAAGATAGCACGTCTCACCAGGTTCCAGGCTCGTGAACACCACCTCTTCCTCTGGAAAGCAAGCCATGACTTCAACTTTAACGTCCATGCAGTTCCGAAAGCCAAGCGGCGACCGAACAACGACGACCTTTCTACCGTCAACCACGTCGAGCTGCCAGATGATCGCGTCCACGTTGGAGGACGTTCGCTCCTTAATGTCGTACCGGAATCGCCCACTGAGTCCAAGACCCAGTCGTTCGACTGCGTGATATCCTTCGATAGACAGATCCAAGGTAGGCAGGTGATCGAAATCCCGGCGAAGACCAAAGCCTTGTCTCTTCGCCATCCCGAAGTTGACAGGCAACGGCGAAGGTTCTGAATTGGCCTCCAGGCTCGCACTCAATTGGAGCAGCGGCTTGCCATGATGCTGAAAGTACTCCGAGTTCCCCAAGTCGTGCCGGAACACCGCCATGGGCTGGCCCGTGAGATTCTGAACATACACGGGAGAGTAGGAAGCGCCGGACGTCGCGGAGGATTCTCTTCCCTCAAGCAATCGCAGTTCACCTTCGCCTTCGTTTTGAAGGTACGGCGTGGTGAGGTTCAGCGCCGAGTCTTGATGCCAGCGACGCAAGAAGCTCGCAAAGAGGCACATCCAAGCCTCCGTCACGTTAAGATTCACCGGAGCCAGAGATGTCACCGACACTGCCCAGTGCGACGGGCCCCGCGAAAGCCCTTCTCCGGCCGGACGACTAGCCGGAGACTGCGGGGATGCTGCCTCTTCCTTCTCCGCGCGCAGCTCGGCGGCAAAGAACACTTCAATTTCCTCCAGAAGCGGCTCCCAAAGGCCGATGTTGGGATTGTAGTAGCTCAGGGACGCCCGAATGTCCCCCGTCATTTGCACAAAATCCGGCAGCTTCGAGGAGTCCCCGTCGGCGTCGACCGGGGATAGGAACTTCGGGTCGAGATCAAGGTCTTTGTCATAAACGGTCTTGCCGTCCACGTTCAGCCGAACCAGGGGGAGTTGTCGGCCTTCCGAGTCGTCTAGAAACGTAAGCCCAATGCTATTGTAGTCTGTGTGCAAGCGAAGCCGGGACTCCCTGTCAAGGTCGCTTCGAAAGCGAAGGATAACTGGATACCCAATGTCTTCCAGGAGCTTCCAGACCTCAGAGGCCTTCCTGTCAAGCACGTGCTCGTCGTTGACCCAAACGAGCTTCGAGCCCTCCTGGAGGGGATGGCCAGACTCGCTCTCCCGGACGAAGAGGCTGTTGATTAGATAGGCGCATTTCACGGACAAGCCTCTCTGGCTCTCTGTCGTCCCGAGGCATCGATTGAACAGCTTGCTCGGAGAACTCAGCCTGACGATCTCAGCGGCAACGGAATGCTGACCCGCCGCCTGCTCGAACCTCCTCCTCGACGTTTGAATTGCGTCAACGTTGCGCTGAAAGGACAGAGTAACTGGTCTTGCCAGGCTTCGGATGAGGCTGATGCTGGTCTCGTACGACACGCGAAGAACGGAATCCCCTTGGAGAGCGACCAGGACATCGCCAACGTGGAGATAATGGACAGACTCGTGAAGCGCATTCGCCGTTTCTGAAGCTGCTCGGGAACTCTTGAGAACGACCCCCTTGTCGAAGCTATCAATGACAAGGAGATTCCCGTGCTTTGCGAAGATGATCCCAATCCGGTCGCCATAGAATGTAACATCATACACGTCGGCCTCCAGACGCGGCTCGGCTTCTTCCGAGGCGTCATCAAGCTCGTCAGAGCGATCACGGAGCAGACGATGGCTTTCAAAACTCGCTCGGTCCAAGGGGGTGATCACTTCGCCTTCGTCCTTCTTGGCTTCACCGAACAGCTCTGCAAAGGATTCGTGCATGCTCTTCAGCAAGCTGGAGAACAGAAGGACGTCCCGGTACGAGACCTCCAGACTAATGTCTCCCAGGCGTGATGTCGCGAGGAGTCTCAGGCTCTCACCCGGTGCGCTGATCGCCGTGAGATCGAGGAAGAAGTCCACCGGGTTGAGAATCGACAGCTCCGGCACCAGAACCTTGCTGGCCTCCGTCTCCCGCGCCATCTCCTCATCGGAAGCGAGCATTGGAAGCATGTCCACCTGGAACTCGGTAAGGTGGAGATTCGCTTCTCGCTTGATGGTGGGAAGGTCGTGCGACACTTTCCTCGCGTCATCGGACGTCTTGGTGTTCAAGCTCGACTGCATCCGGAGAGTCGCGTGGACGAAGCCACGCACGGAAATGGCTCTCGTGACCTTCTCAGCCGGTTTCTCCAGCAGCAGCACTTCGACATTGTGAAGGAGCAACTTCGTTCTGCTATCCTTGATGAGAGTCGAGGGCACGTCGGGGATGACCACGCGATCCTCCCAGGACGCATCGGTCCCAAGATTTGCAAGGGCCTGATCGAAGGCTCCATACTCGATTCCAAGCGTCTTTAGAAGGCTCTCATCCGCTCGAGTCCTCCCGCCGGTCGCCTTTGCAAGCGCTTCTCCCATCCCCGTATATGATCCGGAAGCGAACTGCTTGGCTCGCACGATGATCTCCGGCAGAACAAAGATGCGAAGATTGCGCAGGACAATGGCGCTCTCCGATTCCCCATCGGGGCGTGACTGGGCGGTGTAGTACAGCTGCTGGCCAGACTCCGGATTGTCGCCTTCGCCAGTGCCTTGCAGCATCTTCGTCAGGAGCTGCCGAAAAGGCCGACGGACGGATGCGCGACTGTCTTCCAGCGCCATTCCCTCCACGCCGAAACTGTACTGAACGCTCCCATCGGCTTGACATGCATACGCGAGCGACAGAGACTCGAGTATTAGGTCGACAAGCGGCTCAACCACCTCGCCGCCGTCAGCAGGGCCTTCGACCTGTGAGGTTGCCAAGAGCCTCACGGAAAATCTCGACAAAGCTATGGTTGCATTAGCAACCATGCCGCTTGGCTCCTTCAATCCTGTAGGCCTCTTCTCGCTGGTCCGGTGAAGATCTTGAGCTGACCTTCTCTTCCCGTAGGCGAAGCGCACTTGGCTAGCGGTATCCTTCACCCGGGGCGACTGAAAGGTCTCCCCAGGCTCCCCTTCTGACACATCCGCGATCCCTTTGGCTTCTCGTTCCGCGCTTCTTGCTGCCCCGGGCGGCTGTTGGCTCCCTGCGAGCGGCTCTTGGGGCCGTGCGAGAGCTTCCAACGAGCTCGTCAAGCTTCGCAAAATCAGAAGCTCCATTCCATGTACCGTCCCAGAAAGGACGTTCTGGTTGAGCAAGTCGCGAAGTAGCGCGAAATCATCCTCGCGCAGAGTGATGGCAATGTCTGGGATCGTGCCTGTGAGAAACCAGGGCGGCTCCGAATCATCAACGTCCTCTGCATCTTCTTTGCCGCGACCTCGCCTGCACAGGAGCTCGAAGTTGCCGCCCACGACGACAATCTGCCTTGTGGTCAACTCTGCTCCAGCTTCGCCTCCCTGCTCGACTCGCCGAATCCTTGAGAAGACCTTCGTCCCCGTCGCGCTCAGAGCCACGCTCATAGGTTCCCTCGCATCTTCAACCGAGGGGCTGGCTGGCGGTATCCTCACGGAAAGCGTTGGCTCGAGAGACTCGAGAGGGCGTTTGAGCGCAGCAAAGGCCCCCAGATGGACAACGACGTGCTCGCTTACTGAAGAAGTCGGCGGGAGCACGACTTCGGGGCTTCCGATGCGGACGTCAATGTCTCCATTGGGATGCGACGCCAGGAAATCAAAAGCAAAACCTCCACCCGTCGAAGGGGGAGGCCCGTCATCCCGACTGTCTAGTTCCCCAGTAGCGAGGTCGTCGATCCCAAGAATGATTTGCTGCGCCAGTAGGTAGTCTACGAGCTCGAGAGTGAACTCTTGATAGTACACAAACCTCAACGGCAAAGCCAGCACATGAAGCCTCCGGAAGCTCTCGGGAGTGCTGGAGATGTCTTCAGCGAGACATTCTGCCCAGCTCTCATACTCAATTCTAAGCCAGTCTTGAGAAGGCCCTCTCGATCCGGATGTTGAGCTCCGATGCGAGTCAGTAAGATGGCCTTCACTGGCGCAGACGAACGGGTAGACCGACGTGGTAGAGCATAGGTCTTTCACCTGAAGGGCGCAGTCGTGAGGCATGGAGAACGGACTTGTATGATCCCGAAGGAGCCACCGAGGGATTGGCGTTCGGCTCACCTGAATATCCTGCACTCGGCATAAGAGCCTCGAGCCCACAAGGCCTTGCGGAGACGGGCTTGTTGCCTGCTCTCTTTCCCAAGGTCGCAGCAGATTCATCCCCGCTTCCACGTAAACATCTCGGGCGAGAGCATGTAGGAGACGTCGACTCTGCGACTCCTTGTTCAGTACTGCGAAGAGCTCTTCGATTCGTAGCGTCAGGCCAAGGCATGCTGGAGGACGCTTCCGAGATTCGGTCGAATCCGCTTTGCTCTCTCCTGCCTCGGCGTCTGTTGCTGCCTGCGATGGGGAATCGCGCTTCTCCTCCTTGATCGTCGCCCTTTCGGAAGCGTACCGTAGGCAAATCTCCTTGAGCGCGACCATGGTGTTTGGGTTCCAATTGACACCCACTGTGGAGAGGTCAAGGTCGACTGCAGAAGCAAACCTAGACTGTCGAAGCACCAAAGTCATGGAATGCCTGCCGAAGATCGACGGCTCGGCTTCTGCATGACCGACGCTCTCGTCCCAAGAAGCGCGGCTCACTTCTTCGCTGGACAACTTGGAAAGAGTGAGCAGTCTCCGGAAGTCGCTTGACTCATTCACGAGGAGATCAAGCACGCTGAGCGCTCCACACTGAACCGATACTCGTTTCATGGGCTTCGTTTCCGAGTTCGCGGCTCGCTCTTCCGCGCACACCAGGGGCTTCACCTCCACTCGGAGCAGTGGCTGCTGCGCTTCGAACCGAACGCAGGTGTCGTCCACGAAGGTGAGCATGAGCGCCCTGAAGATCACTTTGGAGACATCCGGAGAACGCATCTCCGTGAAGGCATCCCACTCAGCATCAAAAGCT
This sequence comes from Pinguiococcus pyrenoidosus, assembly GCA_019677205.1. Taxonomy (NCBI): domain Eukaryota; class Pinguiophyceae; order Pinguiochrysidales; family Pinguiochrysidaceae; genus Pinguiococcus; species Pinguiococcus pyrenoidosus. The sequence goes on from JAAMXY010001083.1 coordinate 47,263, forward strand.
TCACGTGGCTGGAGCATATGCGCAAAGCTTCGTGTCGGATCCGCACTCTCCCGCTTAGAATCTGCACGGAGGGCCGCGTCGCCGGTGTCTGCCGCGCCGTCACGCTCCGTGTTCAAGTCTGAGGCGAGCTGTGCTGCGAGGCTTTCTACGATCCGATGTAGCATCCTCACATCCCCGTACGAGAGGGTTATGACTAATGGGCCAATGTCGACGAGCGAATAGTTCTGGGAATGTCGAACTGACGCTTCAGAGGCCATTGAAGGATCCCGGACCTTCCTTTCGGGAATGCCACGCGCTTCGACTGATGGGAGCGCGGACCGCGATAGCATCGCGCAGGTTGTTGGTCGCAGCACGGAGGGACCTGGGACTAGATGGAGCACGGACTCGAAGCGGTGCTCGCCTTCGCGAAGCCGTAAGACACGGCAGAATTCCCCATTCGAGATCGAGATGTCGGCGTTGTAGTAGTCCATCTTCAGTTCCGTGTCCGCGCGAAGGAGGAAGCCCTCGTCGTGGACCCCTTGGGGACAAATCACGAGATGAGGTTGCTGCAGCGACAACTCGAATGTCCAGGTGATCAACTCTGCTAGGTCCCCTTTCAACTCTGCTTGGTCCCCTGTCTGAATCGGCGGCGTGTCTTGCATGCCAGTCCCTGCGCGCTGATAGCGGGTCGGGATTCTGGGGCTGTACTCGTACATGATGAGCATGTCGAACATCTCTTGCCAGGGCACGAGCTCCACCCAAAGCCAGAGGTTCCGGATGGTCACACCGTACTCGTACAGCCCGGCATCCGGCATCCGAGAAACGATGTGTAGCTCTGGCGAGTCCTCCGACGTCCCGATGCTCCGAAGAAGTGGAGATGCTGCCCCGCCCGCGGTCGATGAAGGGCCCCTCCGGAAGCCATCAAGGTCCACAGAAACCGTGAGGAGCTCCATGACAGTGTCGGCGGTTGGATCCAGGCGATGGAGCTTCCAGCACGTCTCTCTGCCGATGGCCGCACCGAGGAGGGATTCTCGATCCCCGCCATCCCGCAGATGCACACGGATCTCAGCGGTAGACAGCTCGATCAGGTACGTCGTGTTCTCACCCTCCGCGTACTGGTAGGTCGGTGGGGTCCATCCGTCCCAGTCTGTGTACTGCCTCAGAGTCTCGCACCGAAACATTAGCTGGCGGAAGTCTCCGCAGAAGTTGTCGAACAGCAGATGGATGAAAGACGTATACTCCACTTCGTCGAAGGATAGGAGAAAGGGAGCAAAGGTACCTCGACAAACGACGGCGGGACTTGGCGCCTCGCGCACGTCTCCCACGCAATAGAAGATTTCCAAAGTCAACGACGTCTTTGCGGCCTGCAGTCCGCACGGAGTCACCACGGAAAGATCTGGGGCATGTATACGGAACGCATTGGTCGGCACGAGTGCGACCCCCGGCCCAAGCCCAGCTTCGTCAGCGCCCCCTCTGGTCCGCATCCGTTCTTCTCCGTACTCGTTGTCTATCTTCACAGCTCCGAAGTCCACCGTGAATTGCTCCTCGCTGAAGTAGCTCACCGGCAGAACAAGCATGGGGCGGTTGATGTCCATACGCATGCGAAGCAGGAGGGGCTCCCCGTCCTGCGCGGAATCGTTGCCCCTGCTTTCATCAGCCGCCCCTGCGGTCCCTTCGCCTTGCGGACTGAGGACGGCGAGAACGCCTTCGTACGCATAGTCGAGCAGCTCGAGCGTCAACTGCTGCAGGAACACGAACTTCATCGGACTCAGCGTCAGCATCACGACGACTCCGGGCTCTCCTCGCCCTCTCGCGGCTGCGTCGTAGGCAAAGTGGAAGCTCACAAGGGACTCCTCGACGCCAGCCATGAGGCCAACGAGCTCAGGATAACGAGTGTCTGGCGTACACAGGTCCTGCAACGTGAAGTTCGCAAGCTCGCCGGAGAAGGTCATGCTTTGATCATCCGATCGCGCATGGCACTTGAAGCCCGATATCGTCGTTGCAGCGACGTTTTGCCCGAGATGCTCCTTGTTGAAGAGGATCCTAATTTTCCTCACTTCTGCATCCAAAGTCATTCGCTTGGTAGCCGCTGTGCCATACGGGGTGCGTGCTGAAGGTACGCTTTGAGGCGTCGACGCCTGGTCAGGATTGGCCCGCCGCCCTTCCCCTCTCCTTCTTCTACCTACAAAGAAGTTGACGAGCTCAATCAGCGTCTCCGGATTCCAGCTGATATGGCAGGATCCAATCCGAAGATGCGACTGTGTGAGCGCCGCGCCGTTGTCAAGCACCTCGAAGGCGACAAAATCGTCGACGCCTTCTCCGCTGGCATCGTCACCACTACAGTGCACGAGCCTTGAAAAGCCCGTTCGCAGCCTCTCCTCCGGCGATTCGCGAAAGACCTTGTTATAGCAATCGACCACAGAGCACGACGCCAAGAAGAACCTCAGGATCGTGCTTTTGGTATCCGCGCGGGGGGGAGCTGTGAGCGACGAACTATGGAGACGCGAGCTACCCGAAAAGCTCTCCACTTCGATCGCAAAGCCTTCTAGTTCTAGTACGGCCAGCTGCTCATCTTCTTCTTGAACCGCTCGAGGTCGTTGTCTCGCCAGCGCGCCGCCTGCCTGGTCAACCGTGACCACGAGGCGGTTCAGCTCAATCCTTGCTTCGCACAACCAAGCCCGCGTGGTCGCCAGCTCGTCTTCGTGAGACGCAGGCTGAAACTGAGCAGAGCCGAAGGACTCATCCAGCAGCTCCGCGTCGTTCTCAGTGCTCTGATGCTCGATCACTGGCTCCAAGCTCGGGTCCGCGCCGGTGTCTATCGATGAGATTGCCAGGTAGCTCTCAGGAGACAATCGACCTCGAAGCGCCGGGAGGCTGCATGCCAGAAGGATGTGTCCAGGGCCGGTCGCAGACTTCGGAATGTGAACCTTCACGGTGAAGTCAATGGCGAAATGGTCCACAAGGAACTCTCGACCACGGTTCTCGCCACCACTCTGCGCATCGACGCGATCGTGCCGCTGATAAGCTTCGAGGCTTCCAAAATGTAAAACGGAGAGGTCCGCGACGTGTGCTTGCCACGTTTCCCCGAAGGCAGCACTCCTGTCTTCCCAATGAAGCGCATGTTGAAAACGCCGCTCGACCAACTGGCCGTGCCCGTCGCCCCGTTGCTCGGTCGGGGGCTCTTCTATGGTGGTCACGGCGGTATCGCCAAGGTCGATGACGAGGACGTCTCGATTCCGATCTTTGATGTCAACCGGGATGAGAAGCTTGGAGCCTTCAATCCTTGCTGAAAACTGCACTCGCGACCTGGCCTCAATCGCCTGCAGCAGGGCCCTCATTTGGCTATTCCGGAAGGCGTTAATGCTATGTCCTACCCCGGAGCTGACGCGGGATACTCGCGAGGAGCCTGCGAACTGCAAAAGTGCTTGGATACAGGGAGCGCTGTACACCAGCTCGAATGGAAAGATGCGCAAGTCGACGGCAACGTCGCTGCGCCCTCGGGCAGCCTTCGGCTTGGAGCTCACTCTAAACTCGAGGCTCTTGGGGACCATGAAGCCTCCGATCTTCACCAGGGGATTCTCCGCCCCGGGCTTGGGCAGCACGATTGAAGGTAAGCACGTCTCCTTCGCGGCGAGATCGACGACCTGGAAGCCTCCTAGCACCAGCGTGCTATCCCAAGAGTCGTCCACAGCGCGCAGCGTGTGCAGCCCGTCGAAGATGATCTGCACCAGCTCTTCAGACCCTACTCGCAAGCTGACGAATCCTTCGTTTAGAACGGACAAAACGCTTACTGTGCTCCTCTGGGAAGGTTGATCGCGTCGAACAGGAGACTTGCTGCCGCCCGGTTTGGGAGCGTCCTCCTCGAAGAGCTCTTCTACGACATCCCGAACCTCACTCGTCGACAAGACGGACTGCGCCGCACCCTCCGAATCGTCCTTGCCGTCTTCATTGCTCGAAGGCGAGCCGTAGAGGCCGAGCCAGCCGAGCCAGCTTGTGGCTGACGCGCTGTCCTGTCGCTCCTTGGGACTTGCCGAGCGTTGCCGGAGCTTGGACCGTCTTGCAAGTACGGTCCTTCTGAAAGCGACAATGGCGCTGACAGGCAACGATCGATCAAGGTCCGAGAGAAGCTCCTTTACCTTCGAAGGCTCCGCGGATTCGTCCGTGTGCGCAGCTCGTGGGCTTGCCGCCGTGGAAGACTCCCGCGCGTCCAAGGAAGCGTCGTAGACGGCCATGTACTGCTGTTGCACTTGCAGTAGGCGGCCCACTCCGACGGTTGCCACGGACCTTTTGGCCTTTGGTAGCGCTCGACGCACGCATGCCACTGCGTATCTCCACCAGCTTCTCGGATCCTCCATGACCGACTGGGAAGGGCGATTCAATACGATGAACCGATGCTGTGCGAGATCATCCTGCGCCCGCAGAAGATGAGACAGATCCTCCAACTGTAGATCGGACATGGTCAGCGCCAGTCGCTCGAGGGACACATCTGCAAAGAAGCGCCGCGGCATACTCTGATCCTCGGGCTGGCAGATTTCGATGGTGATCGCGCCCGACGTGGGATAGAGCAGATAGTCGTGGTCGACGGTTCTCACGTCGGCCTTCCGCTTCAGAGCATCTTCCTTGTCCCAGAAGATGCTGAAGTTCGAGAGGTCTAGGCGAGCAAATCGACCCGGCGCCGGATCCGAGTCCACCGATGCCTTCGAAGAGAGAGGCTTTGCCTCGCAGGTTCCGTACGTCAAGCCTTCGAGCAGGACGCCAACGCAAAAAGGCCTCTCCGGGTTGCTACGGCGATCAACGTACTCCAGCACGATATCCCGCACGCGGACCTGAGTGCTCTGCAGGAACCTCGTAGCTATCCCGGACACCCAGGAGCTCTGGAGCGCTGCCTGCCGCTCGATCTGGGCGATGTGCTTCGCCACCGCGCGAAGCTTCTCAGCAAGCTCGTACGCCGCGGCCTCCTCTGGGGTCCATTCCCATCCCGAGTCTAAGGGTCCCGCCGCGAGGTGCACCCCACTCAAGGTCAGCACCACCGGGCGCATCCCAAAGCTTCCCCATGGCACGGTGACGGACAGCTTGGCCACCATAATCTTTCGAAGCCTGACTGGGAGCTTGAGATCTTCCAGCACCGTGCGCCGCACCGTGAGGTTCTCCAGCTCCAGATCGCCGCCCCACAGAGCGACGCTCACGGCCTTCTCGCTCACGCCATGGAAGTACGCCTGGAGGTTCTGGGACACCGCGCTGGCCAGATAGTCTCTCAGATACGACGCCATCCCAAGCGCGGCGCCTCCTGCGGCTGCGGATCCCCTTCAAGCCCAGCGCTGCCGCCGCTCATAGACTCGCTGATAGCGTCCTCGGCCTCTCGCTGCCCCTCGGCATCGTCGGTGGCACAGCAGCGCCGCAAGAGAAGCTGCGGTGCTCGCACCGAACTCTCGACGATTCCGCGCGTCCCGACCCGAGCGCTCCCAGGTGCGCCGAGCGCCACTGGGCCAGAGCGCTCACCCAGCGGTTCCACGCTGCCCCTCTTGAGGCACGTGAAGGCTGTGCGCGCGGAGTGCAACTGTCAGCGCTCCAAACCGCGGCAGTCCCAGCCAGCGCTCCGAGCATCAATATGTTGCTATAGCACAGGCGCAGAGACCCGCTGACGTCCCGCCAAAAAGTCTCTTGAACGTCATGGGCCCGAGAGCCGCGTAGAATGGCGCTTGCAGCTGCTCTCGGCGCGTTGCTCGCGCTCTGCGCGCTGGCGCCGAGCGCGTCTGCGCCTCGCGTGGCCACCGACCGCGGCGTGGTGGAAGGCGTGGCGTTTGATAGCGTGCTGGGCTTCTTCGGCGTTCCGTACGCGGCGCCGCCGCTGGGAGACAAGCGCTTCCGCCCGCCAGACGACGTGGCCACGTGGCCAGACGTCTGGGATGCTCGTGCGCAGCGCGCAGACTGCGTGCAGAGCGTGCTACACAACCCGATGACCGTGACGCCGCAGAGCGAGGACTGCCTCTTCGTCAACGTCTGGACGCCGAGCCTGCGTGGCGCGAAGCGCGCCGTGGTGGTGTGGATCCATGGCGGGGCCTTTCAGCAGGGCGGGGCCGTGCGGCCAGAGTACTCGGGTCACACCTTCGCGCGCGATCATGACGTCGTGGTCGTGAGCATCGCGTATCGACTGGGCGTGCTGGGCTTCCTGGTGAGCTTGGAGGACGGGCTCTTTGGCAACTACGGCCTCATGGACCAGCGCATGGGCCTGCAGTGGGTCCAGCGCAACATTGCGCGCTTTGGCGGCGACCCCGGCCAGGTGACGCTCATGGGGGAGAGCGCCGGTGCGATGTCGGTGGCCATGCACATGCTCAACGAGCACCGCAGAAAGGAGGGCCTCTTCCACCGCGTCGTCATGCAGAGCAACCCACTGGCCTACCAGTATCGCACCCTGCAGGTGGCGAACTTCGGAGGGCGCTCCTTCAAGTCCAGCTTGGGTTGCGCAACGCTCGAATGCATGCAGGAGATGGACGTGGAGAGCGTCGTGGAGATGCAGGACTCCCTCATCAGCTTCCCCCGCTCCGTGGGGGATCTGTTCACCTGGGGACCGGTCGCCACCGATGAGTACTACTTCTCCGTTCTGAAGCTTCGCAACATCACAGACCCAGGAGTCTACGTTGCGCAGCCGCTGTTCGAGTTCACGGAGCCGAGCTTCGTCACGCAGTTGCCCACGCTGCTTGGCACGAATCGCCACGAGGGGCACATCTTCTTGGGCTCCATCTTCCCGATGAAGATGCCCCGCTTTCGCTATAGACTCTTCGTGACCTTCCTCTTCAAGGACGCCGCGAACAAGGTGCTGAGATACTACGGCGACAAGATAGACACGCTCGTTGAGAAGATTGGAACCGCGGACGAGGACTACCGACCCCTCGCGTCGAGCATCCTGAATGATTACCTCTTCCGGTGCCCGAACCTCCTGGCCGCGCAGGTTCTCAGTCTGCGGGCACAACCGTTGGAGGAAAGCGGGGAGGCCCGACACTGGAAAGAGCCCTGGAGCTTGAGCAAGCTGTTCGAGGGGTTTTTCGGAGACGCCACCTCGGCAGAGCCCGAGGAGCTGCCGACGGCGCCGCCCACCAGTGCTGTGGCTGAAGAGAATCGCACAGCTGCCCTGGAGTCGCTGGAAGGAGAGGAAGACCAACCGCCTGGGGACTCACAGCCGCGGAGCTTCTTCAGCTTTGGATTGCCCTTCCGCTCGAGGGGGTCGGGTCCGCCAAAGGCCGTCGTCGGCGTCTCTTCCGCAGCGAAGGTGGTCCCGGCGGACGACGCTTCGGAGCTCCCTGCAGGAAAAGTCAAAGTCACCAAACTAGACAGAAAAGCGGAGGCGCAGGTGTCCAAGGTCAACGCAACGGCGACCGATTCCGCCGAGAGCTCGGCCGCCGACAAGGACAAGGCCGCAGACAAGGACAAAGGCAAGGACAAAAGCAGCGCAGCTAGCTCAGACTCGCTGTACAACGGAGCGGCAGCATCGGATAAGGCATCGAGATTTGCTAGACTGTTCGGCATCCGCGGAGGTGAGGAACCTGCGTCTCGGCAACGACGACGCCTTCTACTCCTGAAGGGGGGGGAGGCTGCCAACTTGACCACCGGGGACTCGTCGAAGAAGGACCATGGGGACGATGGGGACGACGAGGAAAACGGCGAGGAGACGAAGCGCAAATCGGCGGAATCTCAGACGTGGGATCTCTTCAAGAGAGGCTTCATGATCGGCTTCAGCGGTGGAAGCACGGAGGATGCCGACGCCACGGGTGGCAGCAGCGCAAACGGCACGACCGAGGACCAAGAAGAGCGCCAGGCGGCCACCGAAACGCGGCTCGTCGAGTACACGGGCGCCGACCCTGCGGACCAGCGAGTCCCGACCTTGTTCGAGGCGTCGCGTCTGAGGCAGGCGGCAAACCTGACGTACGTCTCGGAATCCTTCGCCAAGGCAGTTGCTGATCTGAGGGAGATCGCGGCGAGCACCGACCTGCAGAGAACCGTGAACGAAACGGTGCTGCGGAGTATCCGGCTGTTGGAGCAGTCCCTCGACAAGGCTCGGACGCGTCGCGCTCTCAAGATTCCGCGCGGGCCAAGGAATGTCTCGGTCTTCCTCTATGACTTTGCGCACCCGTCCATGGTCCCCGGAGTCGACATGTGCCGGGGAATCAGCTGCCACACGGCGGAGATTCCCTTCGTCTTCGGCCACACGAGCATCGCCAAGGCCGAGTACAGTCAGTTTTCCATCCCGAAGGACCCCATCCTCGACGGTCCCAAGATCCCCGCAGAGGCGCAGCAGGTCGCGCGAGCCTGGGAGGGGCTCTCGCCCTCCAACAGCACAGAGATGCTTCCAACGAACGCGTCGAGGAAAGCGTGGCTTGACGGCGCGTACATCAAGGATGCGTGGGACAAGTTCGTCGACAAAGACAGCAAGGTCGCTGAGGGCACGTCGTTGTACTGGATGGACTTTGTGAAGTCGAAAAGCGCCGACGAGCGCCTACTGATGCCGAACAGCATGCTCTGGCTGCCGGCGTGGCCGGCCTTCGAGATGCATCATGCGCTGACGTTCTCCATCGAGAACGCGCGGGAGTTCTCCATCGACTTCATCAACGGCGACGGGGAAGACGCGGACCAGAGGGGACCGGTCTACATGGAGATCAAGTGGCCATACAAGGTGCGGGAGATCGTTAGCGATAGTGACTGCGAGTTCTGGAATAGCCTAGGGTATCGATATTAACAGAAGCCACCAGCGAGAGAGAAAAAAAAAAACCTTGACGCGACGTCACCCTTCGCCGCTTATGGCAGCATTCCTCGCGCATACCGCATACCGCATACCGCATACCGCATACCGCATACCGCATACCGCATACCGCATACCGCATACCGCACACCCACACACCCCCGAGGACGTTGCGTACCCGCGTGGCAGGGTGCCGGCGCCCAGCTTAGGTTCGAAGGTCCGCAGCAGAAGAGGTGCGCCGCCTGGCGTTCAAGACGGTTGAACACATGACTGCGTCAGCTGATATCAGCTGACGCTCCTCAGAGATACGTGTGTCTCCATGTCTGCGCCGCTGGCGCCTTTCTAGGATTCTTTCTTTTGCTGCTACGCACTGCATATCCGCGCGATTGCGTTGGGGCGATGGCCGCCATGCGTCGGATGCGCGTGTCGTTGCTGGTGCTGCTGTGCGTCTCGTGCCAGAAGGGGCAGGGCCTTCGATCCGCTCCACTGAAGATGGTTTCGGGCTCTCACGTATCCCGCGGGCGAGCCGTCGTGGGCGGCCTGGGTGGTCTGGCGCTGCTCGCCGGCTTCCCGTGGACGGCAGCGGCCGGGACGCCGCGAATCACGGCCAAAGTTCAGCTGGATCTTTCCGTTGTGAAGGACTTTCAAGCGACGGCCAAGGAGCCGGTGCGCCTGGTTCTGGGTCTGTATGGGAACGAGGCTCCGGAAGCGACTTCCAGGACGACGAAGCTGGCGACGGAGGCGTCGTACGACGAGCTGGATGAGGAGTACTCTCGGCCGACCTTCGAAGGGACGATCTTCCTGCGCAACCTCGACGGGGTCATCGAGATGGGCACTGTGAAGGGGATATCGGAGGACGTGGATGACAAGGGAGACGCAGTGCTGCTGTATCGCAAGAAGCGCTTCTACGCCGTGCCGGCGGAGCCAGAGCGGAATAGCCTGAAGCACGACCGAGCGGGGTTGCTCACGCGCTCGCGGTACGCGTCCGATCCCGCGTTCGGAATCTCCATGGAAGCGTCCGCCGCGCGAGACGAGGACGGGCTTGTCTTCGGGGAGGTGATCGACGAGTTGAGCACGCCGGGGTGGCTGGAGAAGTTGAGGTCCATCCCGGTCTACTCGGATGGCTCGATGGAGCCCGAGGGCAGCATCGCCGACGAAGTCTTCCGCGCACAACGCAAGTTCTTCCGCGGCGTCGCCAAGGCTGCGAAGGATACCAGGGCAGAAGACCGGCAGGGCCTGCTGTTGAGGCGCGTGACGGTGACGGGCTGCAAAGTTCTCGACGGTAACGCCGCCAAGCTCAGCCTCGCGGAGTGATGCTTCGTCGCAGGAGGAGAAGGCGGTTCGCCGGCATCGTTTCGCATCGGCTTCGCTGGCACGCTAGCTTGCAAGCGACGCCAGGCTCCCGCGCAGAAAATGCAAGGAAAGGAATAGCTTCCGCTTCGCCAGGCCATTGCTGCTGTCGACCTGGCCTCTTCGCGATCACTTAATCCTCATCTTGTACGATTGTTCCCTTCTCGCTGACATAGATACCGTCCAGGAACTTACGGATATCCTTGTTGCGCACACGGGTTGCTTGCTGGATCCGAGCGGCAGTGAGCGACACCGCCACGATGTCGTTGCCAGACAGCTCAATTTGATCCTTGACGCTCTCCGTGCGGAGCGCGTCCACGCCCTCCATCAAGGCGACTTTTCGCACACGCTTTTCTCCAAGGAAGTTCCGAATCTCCACATTGCGCCCCTCGATCGCGACAATGATGGGGAAGTGGGCGTAGCAGAAGCGCATCTTGTACAGGAACCCCTTCGTCACGCCCGTGATCATGTTCTCGATGTGCGAGCACACGGTGCGGATGCAAGCGCGCTGCTTCAGCGTGCCGAACCACAGATCTACCTTGAGCGTGTCCGCGGAAACCAGCTGCATATCCACCTTCAAGTGACCGAACTTGCGCGTGAGCTCCCCCCGCGGGCCACTCACGGTCACCGTTCTGCACTTGGCCTCCACGGTCACTGCGGACAGGCAGGCAGGCAGGCGTCAGCCCCCCGCGTCCTGTCCAAGCCCATGCCACCTCTGCGCTGCTACGCACCTCCTTCCGGAATGCTCACCAAGCGGCTCGAAAGAATCTGGCGCATCTTGACAATGTCTCAACCTGCCGCACCGCGCTCGCAAAGTCCTCCCGAGGCTTCGTTCTCCGCGATTGCTGTACGGGTTTCGCCCCGTGGGATCCAGTAGCAAATGCAAAAGAATTGAATATCATTTTCAAATCAGAATGTTTCAGTGAGAATCTCAAGGCACGGTCTGAGATGCGCCCGCATGTACAACCTGCCGCCAGATGCGAAAACCCGACGCAAACTCCAGATGGTACTGGCTGGGGTACCTCGATACTCGTTCCAAGGAGAAGAACATTAGTCATTGCCATCGCTGAAAAGAACCTCGGCGAAACGCTACCTTTGGCTTGGCTTTCGGCTCCCCGGAGATGAGTGACGAAGAGAAGTCGTCGGAGAATGACGAGGTGAATGCAGAGGAGATTGCGCAGGCGGAGGCGGAGGCGGAGGCAGAGGCGGGGGACTCGGAGAGAGAGCCTCGCGCAGAGGTTCGTATCGTCGCAGCGGAAGAAATGAGCAGTGCCTGTGGCTTCTCGGAGTGCTGAGTGCCTTTACGCAATTCGCAGGCGTTGACCTTCCGTGAACTTGGTGTAGCGGAAGTGCTATGCGACGCTGTGGAGCGCCTGGGATGGAAGACGGCAACGGAGATCCAGGCGGCCACCCTGAAGCCGGCCCTGGAGGGCCGGGATGTGATCGGGCTGGCAGAGACGGGATCCGGGAAGACGGGCGCGTTCTCGCTGCCCATCCTGCAAGCTCTGCTGGAGAGGCCCAGCCGGCTCTTTGCCGCGGTCTTGGCGCCGACTCGGGAGCTGGCCTTCCAGATCTACGAGGTGTTCGAGGCGCTGGGCAACGGCATTGGGCTCCAGTGCTGCTGCGTCGTGGGTGGGGTGGACACGATGTCGCAGGCGATCGCGCTGGCGAAGAAGCCGCACATCGTGGTCGCGACGCCCGGCCGGCTGGTCGATCATCTGGAGAACACGAAGGGCTTCAACCTCCGCAACCTGAAGTACCTTGTCATGGACGAGGCGGACCGCATGCTGTCCATGGACTTTGAGGAGGAGCTCAACAAGATCCTCGCGAACGTGCCATCTGATAGGCACACGTATCTCTTCAGTGCGACCATGACGTCCAAGGTGGCCAAGCTGCAGCGGGCATCGCTCCGCAAGCCCGCCAAGGTCATGGTCAACTCCAAGTACACCACCCCGACGACGCTTGTGCAGTCGTACCTCTTCATTCCAGCGAAGTACCGGGACGTGTACCTCACATACATCTTGAACGAGCTCAGCGGAGCCACCGCCTTGGTGTTTGCGGGCACGTGCAACAACTGCGCGAGGCTGGCACTGATGCTGCGCAACCTCGGCTTCTCGGCCTCCTGTCTCCATGGACAGATGTCGCAGGCGAGACGGCTCGGCGCCTTGAACAAGTTCAAAAGCGGTACTGTGATTGGCGGATGTTCCTACCCTTGCTGCAAAGGACAACTGGAGTTTGCAGAGAATCACGTGTGCGGCTTCGGAACAGGTCAGCGGCGGATCCTCATCGCGACCGACGTGGCAAGTCGTGGCCTCGACATTCCAAACGTGGATGCGGTGCTGAACTACGACATCCCCGGGCATGGTGAGTTTGGGCCCGCCTGTGTGCCGACTGGGAGCCAAGGGGTGACGTCGCTAACTGTATTGGCAGGGAAAGACTACATTCATCGAGTCGGACGAACCGCGCGGGCGGGCCGCAGCGGTCGCTCCATCGCCTTCGTGACGCAGTACGACGTCGAGGTCTACCAGAGGTACTGCGCTCGACGCTCGACGACATGCAAGGCCTCCTCAGCTTGTGAACCTTGTGGGGCTGCACATGACGATGTCTGACATCCCCTGCGGCTCTTGCTTGCACCGTCCTTGCAGATTAGAAGCGCTTCTCGGGCAGAAGTTGCCGGCCTACCCTTGCGAGGAGGCGGCGGTCATGGTGCTCCAGGAAAGGGTGAGGATCGATCAAGCGAGGAGCAGGCCGAGCGACACCTCTCGTCGTCGGCGCCCGACTCATCAGCTTTCACTGTATATATAGGTCAGCGAAGCCCAGAGAATGGCCATGCGAGAGCTGAAGGAGAGCGGCGGCGCTGCCGTGTTGGGCGGTGCCGTGAAGAAGAAGAAGAGGCTGAAGCGCGCAGAAGGCGACGAGCAAGACATTGACGAAGTAGTGCGCGACGCCATCAAGCGAACGAAGAAGAAGAGGAGGAAGTAGACGCATGCTTCAGAGGAACGAAAAACGAACGACCATGTTGGAACGTGCGCGCGAAGCAATTCATCGTCGATCCAAGCAAACTACGCCCTCTTTGGCCATCTTCGAATCCGTCCGCGCATGCTTTTTTTTTCAGCTCTTGAGCTTTTGAGCTTTTGAGCTTTTGAGCTCTTGAGCTTTCGAGCTTTTCAGCTTCGGCCTTCTCAGCTTTCGGCCTTCAAGCCATTCAAGTGAAGTCTGAAAGGTCCTCCGGAGGCCTCCGGCGCTGGTTGAGCGCCACATGCGTCAGCAAGGCGAGAAAGCGGAACGCGTCATCTCTTCGCATCGACGGCCAGTGGTATCCAGGAAAACTTTAAAAAATGCGCTGATCAAGCCGCTCCGCCTTTGCAACAGCTGCACAGGAAGTAGCAGTTCAGCAAAGAAGAATGTCGTCCGTGTTTCCCACGCTCTTGAAGATTTCCGTCGTCGCGTGGCGCGAACGCCGGAACTCTCCCGTGGCGACGCTCCGCAGGCCCCGGTAGTCTTGTGCATTGAAGGTGAGCTTAGCACCCCTTGGAAGACGCGCATGGTCTGGCCAGAACGACCCCAAGTCTGACTCGTGCATTGCGCGCTGAAAGCCCCGTTTCCACACGTCGCGGACTCCGCCGAAGCTGCCAGAAGAAGGATGCAGAAAGCGGCCACTCTCCTCGCGGCCCTCTGCGTGGTTGCCAGTGGCTTCCGCGTGAAGCATGGACGCGTAGCCAGCGGCGCCTCGAGGCTCGGGGTGACGAAGTCTCCGGAGATGGCGGAGCTCCTGCAGGCGGCACACACAGCGGCAACCGATGAGGAGATAGAGCTGCAGCTCTTGCGCGCGCGGGAGAGAAAGCTCACGATCGAGCTGCAGGCACTGAAGGAAGAAGCGCTTGCGGATACCAGCATCTCCATGGAGGACCGCCTCAAGAACACCCAGCTCGAGCTGCAGCGCAGCCAGGCGAAGCTCGTGGAAAGCCGAGCGGCTCTCGGGTGGGTGAGGGTGCGCCTGGCGGAGGCCGTGAAGGAGAATTCGGGCAGGATCATAGACTTCCAGAACGAGCTCAAGCCCATGCGAGCGGAGAACACGGAGCTCCAGGCGGCCATCAAGGCCGTGTCCAAGGAGAAGGCGGCTCTGCTCAAGAAGCAGTCCAGCGTGCCCGGCACGCTCGTGCTCTTCGTCGTTGCCGTCAGCAGAACAACCTACTCGGTCACGAAGACTGTCGTCTTGGCGCCGATCACGGTGCCCCGCAGCATGTTCCGATCCATGTTCGGCAGACGCAAGAGCAAGAAGGCCCAGCCTGAGCCCAAGTCGGCCAAGTCGGCCAAGGTCGCTTCCGGTTCGGGCACCACCGTCGTCGCTCCCGCAGATGCTGCTGTGGTCGCCGTCGCAAAGTAACTTGTACACAATATCACATATCACACTGTCGTCGACATGGTCGAAAGAGAACGATTGGGGCGTCGTCCCCAGCTGGAGCAGAAATGGTTGATGGGTTGCTGTCACGCACGTCTTGTTGAAACCCTTTTGAAACGTGCAAGAATCATCAAGAAGTAAAACCTTTGAAAGACCTAGCGAAAGCAATTTCTGCTTTATTCTCCCTGATTTGTACCGTAGTGTTCTCTGTGTCCCTTCCTCGGTGAGCTCCACTGTAATACCCGAGTATGGACGAAGCCCTTTCGCCCATACCGGCGCCCTTCCCGGCGCCCTTGCTAGCGCCCATACCAGTGCCCAGACCAGACACGTAGCGTTCTACCACAATCCCCCACGGCAGAAATGCATACCCACATCTTACCAGGACGCAAGCACGCCGATAGGCTCGGCTTTCAAGGGTCTTTCTACAGGCCGTCACTCCGGCAGTTCATTCGGGTGACCCCGGCGGTGCTCACAACTGCTGGATTTCCGAATGGGCCGCCCTCGCGTTGATATGAGACCCGCGGCTAGCTACAACTTCTATTTGCGAGAAGCCCTCCAACACTGTGCTGCCCGCGGCTGCCTGGACGACTGCTTTCCCGCTGGAGTGCAGTCCGCTGGAAGGCGCCGAAGTAAGCGACAACTCCACAGCATTCGCGGGGGAATACGTCGGACTTGCATACGTCGGACTTGCATACGCCGGACTTGCATACGCCGGACTTGCATACGGCGCCTGGAAGGGGTCCGAAGACGAGGCCCTTGCTTCCGTTGCGTGCTGCGTATACCACGGTCGCATCCGCCGCTTCGAGCTCCTTTGACTCATGGCTTCGTCCTTCACAATGCCATCGGCGGGAGCCTGTCCTTGAGAATCGTCCCTTCTCTTTCGCTTGCCCGCCCCTTCCCTGCCAGTGATTGCCTCCGGCACCGAGGAGCTCCCACCGGCCAGGGGGCTCTCTGCTCCACGCGCCATGTTCACCAGCAGCGCGGCCCCTTCGAGATCCCGCGTCTCCCCACATCGTTTCTCCGCCGCTTCCTCATCCAGTCGACAGGGCATCTCCTGCTTGCCCTGCATCAGTACGAGCAGATCCTCGATCATCGCGTCCGTAAGCTTCGCGCGCTGGTCGATGGCAAGCTTCCGAAACTTCCCTTAGAGACGTCCCCAGGTCACGTTCACCTTCTTTGAATCTGGCCGGCAAGCAAGTACCAACCCTTCGCAAGCGTTCTCACCTCTCTTTGTGCCATGTGTACGTATTCCCGCACTGAGGAGGATCCTCCGTCGCTCGGCGCTCCTGTGGGCATAATCCGTGCTTAGTCGTTTCTGCCATGGCCTTTCGGGCGACGCCTTACGAAGTGGAAGCCTCGCCGGACCTGCAGATACGCCCAAAGAGCTTGATGGCGTCGTCCCGGTCCTCAAGAAACTCCGAGATCGACACCGGCGCTGGGGCAGACCCCTCACGCTCGCTATTGGCAGCGGAGGGCAGCTGTTTACTCGTTGGGAACGCGCGAAGATGCACGGATATAGGAGTCCTGCTGACCTGCGCTCCACAACTTTTGCAACGCCTCTCTGGACGCACTTGAGCATTTCCTTTTGCTGGGACGATGTTGCAATCCGTGACAGCTTGGTCCCGTGCTGATTCACAGCCTGGCATTTGCCTTCATGGCGAAGTCTGTCATCATGGCGCCTCCCGCTTTCCAGAGTCCTCGTCGGTCCTACCTTCGAGCATCCGAAGCAGAAGCTGCACATGGCAGTCTTTCAGTTCGGCATCTGGGGCGATCAAAAGCTTGCGGAACTTGCCACGCTTGGTGCCTGTTGAAGAATCCGGCGAAGGTCGAGTCAGCGCTTCGCATCTGGCAGCTGCCAGAATCCACTGCTTCAGAGGCTTGAAAGAAGCAGCGAAGACGAGGACGGCGTCGAAGTCGACTGGAGCAAGGTAAGCGGCAGGCTGTTCCCGAAGCGAGGTTGCTGGTGATTCAATGGAAGCACCAGAAGCGACGCACGCCGTGCGCGAGGAAGCTTGAACCTCAATAGCCTCGGCGACGTGCATCCTGGCGGAATCTGGGCCGTAGCCAACCTACCATGTGTCTGAATGCCAGCTTCCACCAGAATCTGGCGCCGCTCGGCGCTTCGACATATTCGCCCAAAGAAGGTGACCGTCTCCTCGTCCTGGGAAAGTACCCTAGAAGTTTCTGCGGTTAGGGAGACTCCACTGTCCTGTTTGCACCCATTTCTTGCTTCGCACGACGGTGTCTCAGGACGCCTTGAAGCGGGAAACGCTCGGCACACCTCCAGATCGACGCGGGCTCCGTGTCGCCCGTGGCTCGATTGGCTTTGAATCGTTGGAGTGCGTGTCGAATCCGCGTCAGGCGATCCAGGATGAAGTGCGGCGTGAGCTGCTCGACCCCATCTTCGCTGTACAGCGGGGCCATTTCGTCTTCCGCGTCGATCACGTCCGCGACAGCCTCTCCTGCGCCGCGGTGCTCAGTTTTGGTCATGACGAGCTCCCGCGTGGCAGATTCCGCTGAACGAGGGAGCAGTTCCCTTGTTCATGTCCGCTCGGTCGTGGAGGTGGTGTCGGCTGCCCCGGGTGTCGCTGACCGAGGCGCGTGAGATGCAGCGACGTCTTCTCAAAGGCGAGCGCAGTGTCACGTCTTGGCGAGGGGAGGCGTATCTCCCGCGCTGACTCCGGTGCCGCGGGACCGAAGTGGGAAGGAAGCCGACAAAGGTTGGTGGACGCTGCATAGGAAGTTTCGGGATCTAAACATGAGCCGTTTGCGCTGGCGTCAAGCGAGCCTATGATCTTCGGAGAAAGGAAGGGTGCACATAAAGTTTGGTGAATCCGTGGCGACGGGAGGTAAAAGCCCATCAGCTACCGACGGGGAGCGTGCCGCTCTCGTGGACCCACCAATGGAATCGCTCCGGAACCCGGTAACTTCCTGATCACCGCTTCCTCCGACGCAGGGTAGGAACGGGGATGACGCTCAAGCGTACCACTTTGCCCGGATGCTTCACGCCAGTAGTCAGCACCACGTCATGTGTATGCTTCTGACGTGACGACTGCAAGCACGACCAGTTCATACCGGGACACAGCAGTCCCGACTCGTGCAAGGGGACACGTGTATGCGGGCCGCAACGGGACTTTTGGAATGGGTTACCGAAAGTTTTCAAACCTTTTCTTCCTATCTTCCTAACCTCCCAAAAATCGCTCATAGACTCGTCGGGTGCCCTGCTCCAAGGGAGTGCAAATAAAAGATTCTGCGCAACCAAGACAAGCCGCGTCGACAGCTTCAACAGGTGCACTGTCCTCCTTGATGGTTCACTGCGGCAGCGATAGCTCAACCATGAAGCTGCCACACTTCGGGACGACCATCACTTGAAAGAAAAGCAAATCGGGAAGCGCAAATCGGGAAGCACAAATCTGCACATGCGATGTCGATTACTGTCTTTTTTCTGCACGCAAGCATTAAGCTTGGCTCATGCGAGAAGGCACGCAAAGGATCTCGAAATTCTGCTCGACGCAAGGCACTGCCGTGTGGTAGCCATCAGGCTAAGGTTCTTGGCCTGATGCCAATGGCGGCACAACTGCTTTGGACAGCAGACAGCGTGCCACGCTGAGAAGCGGAGGCGCCCACAGCAATAGTGCAGCCAAGCTGCAAAGCTCTGGCGAAGAGTCAATTACGCAGCGCCGCACGCAATTTCGGGAAAAGGAGGAAGCACAGCGTAGGCGGGTGAACGCACGATTGCCCGGGATTACGTGCACGCTTTTTCAAAGCTGTTCGGCTTGGACCCGATGCATGTTGCATTGCTACTACTTCTTTCACTGGACCCGATGCATGCTGCATTGCTACTACTTCTTTCACAGTAGCAAGAAGTGTGAGCTATGCGTGGTGGTGAAAGCTTCCCGCTCTGGTACGTCTGGTCGAAAGAAAGAGGCAGGGAACGTACGTGGAAAGTGGGGAGAGCAAGGGTCGCGATATCATTACGCGTCCGCTGGGCGCGACTCGGATCAGCAGCTTGGTAGCATCTGGTTTCATCCAGAAAGAGGCATCCTATCACCGCGACTATCCCGACTGCTACGAGGTGCTTTTTGATGACTGACGAAGCTTATGCTAAGGTCCCCGCCCGTGACGGCTTTGCGACTGGCAGAGAGCGGCGATGTACAAGAACAGCGAGCTGGCTTGGCGCGAGCGACGTCGTGTGCCGGCCGTAGGAAAGCATCTCGTGATGCGAGGGGGAAAGGATGCCGTAGCGACTAGCTCATCACATCAGAGAACGAAACAGGATTTCAAAAGATCAAATTGATGCATCGCCCTGACGCGTCCTTTGTCGATTCGCCAAGGACGTGCGAGGGACTCGGACCAATTGCAGCGCATGGTTTGCTTGACCATTCATCCAGCAGAACAGAAACCGCCTCCGCAAACAGGGCTTCCCTCCTGCTGCTGCACAAAGTGCGATTCGTCAGCACTTGAGCCTACGCCCAGTTAAGCGAGCGAGTCGATGGGGGCACGGCGGTGTCCGAAAGGGATCTCGTCCACACGTGAGCTTCCCGCCTTTCCAAACAGGGCATGCAGGAGCTTCGTGATTGACTGCCATGGAGGCAAGAGCCAAGAGCCAAGAGCCATGGGCCAGGAGACGACCTGCAAATGCTTCTCCGGCGTGGCTTCCATGCCGCTCATGGATGCTTGTATCCGTGAACACCGCGGCGCCCTCGTGCGTCTCGAGGCGGGGTATTGCTTCACTCGGAGAGCTCTCGCAGCTTCATCTTGTCCTTGGCACATGTCCTCGCGATCCCTCCCACCGCGTCTTCCGTACTGTTCCACCCTCCACGCAACTCTAGCGTGATACGCTGGGCGCTCGGACCAGCTTCTCTGCACCGAATCCAACAAGTAGCTGCACCAGAGGCTCGTTGCAGGCGGCTTCTGCAATGTCCAGGGCTGTCCGCCCTTGGCCATTTGTCGCGTTCACGTCCACCCCGTATGTCAGAAGGCTGAGGGCTCCCGCTAGATAGCCACGCTCCACGACGAGGTGAAGCGGGTGGTTCCCAGTGTTGTCGGCGAAGTCCGCCCCGCAGCCCAGATGCAAGAGCAGTTCCAGTAGTGGCTGAGCTTCCTCACAGGCTGCTGCTTCGTGGAGTGCGCCGCGGCCACTTTCCTCGTCGACCTGGCAAGGGTCCCATCCAAAGTCCACAAGTTTCAGCAGCGCCTCCCGATCGCCGAAGCGCAGGCAGCTTTGGGCGACGCTGAAGCTCATGGGTTCCGCTGGGCCTTCGGTGGCTTCGTCGTCCATGGAGACCTCGGCGGCCATGCCGAGGCGCGCGTGCCTCTCCTCGCTCACCCCGGAGCTCAAAAGCAAGGCAGCAGCATGGCTGCTGGACGGCGAGCTGGATTCTCGGCGTCGATCTGCGTTGGTGGCTCTTTCGACGCCTCGGGATCTTTCTTTGGCGTTAATAGCATAATTAAAATACTAGGAGTACTATTGTATGTAGAATGTATACAATCATATACTAATTCATATGTATATTTATATGTACAATATTTTATTACCATCTATCTTCCAGTCGGTGCAGGAGACCCTCTGTTTCTGTCCTTTTCTGCAGCTTTCCTCCCTAATCGCCGCCGAGCGCCTGCCATGGCGAGTTCCGGTCTCCTGAGCATTGCCAACATGTCCCATACCTCCAGCGGCCTCGCGCTGGCAGACACCTGGACGGACTTTCTTCGCCTGAGCCAGACGGCCCCTTCGCTCTGCCGGGCGGACATCTGCCTGCATGTGTCCGACGAGGAGAGGCTTTGGCTGCACTCGCTGGTGCTGTGCGCCTGGTCGCGCGAGGCACACGATCGAGTGCTCGGGGCGGTGACGAAGAATGGCGTGTCCAAGACCACCTCCGTAAAGCCCGCAGCGATTGGCCTGGCTGGAATCTCCTCGCGCGCTCTCCTGCAGCTGGTCGCGTTTTTGTATTCTGGGGATGCGGAGCTAGACGCCTTCATAGCCCTAGAGCTGCTTGAGGTAGCCGAGCGGTGGTGCATAGAGGCCCTTCGCGAGTTCTGTCGCTTGTATCTCCGCACAGATTCGGCTGGCCTCCTGCAGGAGCTGCGCAACCTGGACATCCACCACCTTCTCGTGGCCCTCCACCTCGCCGAGAAGCACGGCGTCGGCTTCGTGTTCGACGCCGCAGCAAGAGCCGTAGCGAAGGACTGGCAGCGATTCGTGAAGGACACCAGCTTCCTGTCTCAGTTTCCTCAGTACTGCATCCGCGTCGCGGTCGCCGAGCTTGGCAAGGGAGCGCCGGAGAATCGCGAGCGTGCCCAAGAAGACGGTGTGGAAGAAGTGGACAGCTTGATGCGGATTCCATCCGTCTGCTTGGCGGTACAGTGGGCGGCCGCAAAGGTTTCCGGAGCAGCTGGAGTTGTGGAGAAGGCCTGGCACGGCAGAAAATCCTCGCGACGGGCGCAGTGGGAGGACCTGCAGCAAAGCAGTGCTTCCGCAAGCTTCACGACAGTTTTCGACGACGTCCTCATGGCCGCGGACTGGAGCAAGGCACGATCGAGCAGGTTGCTGACGGAGCTGGAGGACGCGATACCCAGCGCCCAGCGGCTGCACCTTGGGCGATTCTTCCAGGGGGAGGCGCTGAAGGAAGTGGAAAGGGACGAGGAGAAGGTGAACAAGACCCTGCAGTCTTGGCGCACTCAGCGCTCAGGTCTTAAGAGAGCGCGCGCCGGGGTGGAACCGCCCAGGTCGCGCAGCCCGTCAAGGGCGTCGCAGAGACATCGCACATCAGGGAACGACGCGGCCGAGCAGCCCAGCACGGCGAATCTGCCGAAGTGGACCGAAATATGGGATCTCACAGGCGATGAACTTGATGCGGAGCCGAGGGATCCCCAAACATGAGGTGTAGTGACCTCTCAAGCGCCGTGGTAAACACGCGCCGTATTAAACAAGCGCCGTTGTGTATTAAACAAGCGCCGTTGTGAACACGCGCCGTTGTGAACACGCGCCGTAGCAGGCACGCCTCGCTTGGCCAACAGTGTGAAGAAGTACCGATGATGCCATTCCAAGCTATTCAAATCCCGTCATCATGTCATCTAGCTCTGCGTCGGACTCTCCGTATTCGTCACCGTCGCCTTCGTGCGCGCCGTCTCGAATGCCCCGGCTGCCGACTCTTTCTCCCTGGCGTTTCCTGGCCTGCGCTTCGTCCTCTCCGGGCAGCAGCGGTCTCTCGCCTTCGAAGTCCAAGACGCCAAACTGGGATGCAAGCCACGCCAGCATCGCTTGCGGCCATTCCTCCGTGCCGCCAAGCTCATCGAAGCCGCGGACCTGATGCACGGTCTGTCCGTCCTTGATGAGCACGATGGTCGGCATCATGAAGATGTTCAGCCGCTCACAGAGGAAGGGGCTCTTCTCTGCGTCAATCTTGCAGAAGCGAGCCTCCAGGTGCTTCGGGGCCAGGTCGCTCATCCTCCTGTGGACGATGTCGCAGAGCCGAGTAGCTCCGCGGTAGAAGTGCACAAGCATCCTGTCCGACTGCTTGGCGGCATCGAAGAACTGCTGCTGATCCGCCAGCTCTTGGTACGAGCCGTGGCCCTGAAGAGCATTCAAGATCAGTACTTCACAGAGGTATCTCGGGAAGGCCAGCACAAAGCGCACGCGGAGCGTACCAGCGCAAGATTTCGTCGGCGCTCGTCCTCCTTCTTCTTCAGCTCTGCGACGCGACGGCGCCGGATGGCCGCCAGGCCTTCGTCGGTCCCCATTTCCTCGAGCGCAGCATCCAGAGCTTTCTCCTACAACGATTGCGTCGCAGTCACAGAGCGAAAAAGTCAGTTCAGAGGCGAGCTCCGGAAGAAGAGCCGATGTGGGAGTCCCTGAAGCTACCTGAGCTGCGACGCTGGCGGCGACGGCTTGGCCGATCACTTGCTGCAGTTGCGCCTCCTGGAACGCCTGTGCTTGCATTTTGCCTGTGGAAGATGGTGGCGGATGGCCGAATGCGAGTCTCTCCCTAGATCTCTGTAAGGGATTCGATCACGTCGAAACTGCCCAGAAGAAGTGGCGCGAAAGCCGCGGTGTTTGAAATTGTTGCACGCCCGCAGGTACTTTCACAGTTTTGATTCCAGGCCACAGTTTCTTTCTTAACTTTGAAAAATACGTATAAGCCAATGAAGATCTACAAATGAAAGTATTCAAATATATTTCAAAAAAAAATCTTTACATTCCTTAATTATAATACAATAGAACATATCAAAAATATTCAAAAGATCCGCCGAGAACGTGGTGTTTTGCTGCGCATCAACTTCGCACCATCTCGGCCTCCCACGCGTCTCCTTGGCACCGACGGCCTTCCGCGCCTCTTCTCTACGTAGCATGCAGTCCTACCGCTACGAGCGAGGCCACCTGGAGGTGCTGGATCAGCTGTTGATCCCAGCCGAGACCAAGTACGTGGGAGATCCTGGTCGTCGCGGCCACTCTTCGGCCTTTCCAGTCCCTTTGGACTGCCGCTGACCACTCTTGTTGCGCCATTGCCACAGGTTCCTCCCCGTGGAGAACCACCAGGATGCCTGGCAGGTCATCCGGAGCATGAACGTCCGCGGTGCTCCGCTTATCGCCATCGTCGCGGCGCTTGGTTTGGCGATTGACGCCTTCAAGAGCCTCTCCAGCGACGATGCCAACGGTCTGGGCTCCGCTTCAGGCGCCGCAGACTTTCTGCTCAAATGCATGGAGCACCTACGCACCAGTCGCCCAACTGCGGTGAACCTCTTCAACGCGATGGACGCTCTGGGCGACGTGGTCCAAGCAGCGGCTGAGGCATCCGATGCCACCGCTCAGAGCGTCCTGGAAGCCTACCTGGAAGCGGCCGAGAAAATGCCGGCAAAGGATGTGGCGGACAACCGGGCCATCGGGCGACACGGCGCGGAGGAGATTCTTCGCCGGTGCGGGGGAAAGGACAAGGTCACCGTTCTGCACATCTGCAACACAGGAACGCTTGCAACGGCTGGCTATGGCACGGCGCTTGGGATCGTGAGGGCGCTTAAGGAGATGGGGCGCCTAGAGAAGATGTACATCATGGAGACGCGACCCTACTTGCAAGGAGCCAGGCTTACCGCCTACGAAGCGCTGGAGGATGAGCTGAACGGCACGCTGATTCCCGACTCCGCCGCGGCCTTCCTCGTAGCGCGGAAAGGTGTAGACGCGTGTGTGTGTGGCGCAGATCGTGTGGCGAACAATGGTGACACCGCCAACAAGATTGGCACGCTGCAGCTTGCCATCACGGCCTCCCACTTCGGCATTCCCCTGGTCGTGGCAGCTCCGACGACAACCTTGGACTTGGCGATGGAGAGCGGTGATAGCATCCCCATCGAGCTCCGTGCCGCCTACGAGCTCCGCAGCATCAAGCGCCCGCCCTGCGTCTCCAAAGAGGCTCCGGAATGGATTCCCATTGCGCCGGAAGCAATCGACGCGTGGAATCCAGCCTTCGACGTCACGCCGAATCGGCTCATCGCCGCCATCGCCACCGAGAAGGGCGTGGCGACTGCGGACCCCCGCACTGGAAAGTTCGATCTGCAGAGCTTCGTCGCGGCCGCAAGCGTAGGCGAGAATGGTGTCGCGAGCAGCGCGAGCAGCACGGTTCTGCAGCAGGCCCGGGACGAGGGCTTCCTCAAGTATCGGAGGCTGGACGAGGTCAGCGTTTGCACGTACCTGGCAAATTTGAAGAGGGCGGCCGACATCCTCGGAAGCTCGAACCCAGCGAACCTTGCTGCTCAGGAAGTTGGCGACGGAAACCTCAACCTGGTCTTCATCGTGCACGGGCCTGATGGCGCGGTGGTGCTCAAGCAGGCGCTTCCGTACGTTCGCTGCGTCGGCGAATCGTGGCCGCTGAGCCTTCACCGTGCGTCCTTTGAGGCGCAGGCGCTGGCTGAGGAAAGCCGCCTCTGCCCGGAGCACGTCCCGAAAGTGTATCATTTCGACAGCGAGCTTGCGGTCATCGTGATGCGATACATCGAGCCGCCCCACATCATCCTCCGCAAGGGGCTGTGTGCGGGAAATCAGTACCCCGGGCTCGCGAATCACCTGGGCACCTTCCTCGCCAAGACGTTGTTTGGCACGTCCACTCTGAGCCTCTCGGCCTCGGAGGTCCGCAAGCAGCTGCAGTTCTGGTCGAAGAACAATCAGATGTGCGCATTGACCGAGCAGGTGATTTTCCACGAGCCCTACGTCGAGGCGGAAAACAATCGCCACACCACCCCTCAGCTGGACGCGACGGTCGCGGAGCTGCGGAAGAATACGGCGTTGAAGGTCGCCGTAGCAGGGTTGAAGCATCACTTCATGCATAGCAACGAGGCGCTCATCCACGCAGATCTCCACACGGGCAGCGTCATGGTGAAGCCGGGATCGACGCTGTGCATCGATCCCGAGTTTGCGTTCTACGGCCCGATGGGCTTTGACGTCGGCGCCATCGTCGGCAATCTGCTGCTCAACCTCTTTGCCAGCCGCGGGCGCAGTCTAGGACCGACCCACGAGGAGTACGTGCTCGATACCATCGTCAAGTTGTGGCAGGTCTTCCAAGACACGTTCACGTCCTTGTGGCGGGCGCGGGAAGAAGGCGACGGCTACAGAGCGTCCATGTTCGGCTTCGACGGAGAACGGGAACAAGCCGAGGCCGCCTTCTTTCGAAGTGTCCTGCTGGACGCCATTGGGTTCGCCGGCGCCAAAATGATTCGGCGGATCGTCGGCATTGCACACGTGGAAGACTTGGATGGCATTGAAGATGCTGACGTGAGGGCGTCGTGCGAGAAGAAGGCCATCGCCATGGGTGTGAAGCTTGTCACGGAGCCTGCGGAGTTTTTGTCAGAGGGCACCTCCCTCGCGAAGGTTGCGAGCTTCGCGAAGGAGCACATCTAGTGGGATCAAAGCGAAAGAAGCCTAAATCGATCGTGGATTGCATCCTAGAGCTCATCGTATGTCCCACCACCCTGCAGGACGAACTCAAAGCTCTCGCCCGCCTCTACCTCGACTCGGAATCTACTTCTGTATAGCGAGTTCCTCGTCGGCCGGAACTTCACTTCGATTCCCAGCGGCCGGCGGGAGCCGAATGCCCGCTGCATCTTGATGCTCTGCGTGCCCCGCAGGAGAGCACCGCTCCCATCCGCGTCCACCACCGGGGCGCCTCCCGAGCTGTTGGTGTGCCGCTGCCACGTCAACCGCGGAATCTCTTGGAGGAAGGTGGATTCCTCCAGCCGATTGAAGTCCTTCGGGACACATGCCGTGCTCGAGTCCAGCGGCAGCGAGAAGCCCTCGAGAACTCCGTGCGTCTCGTCGAAGCAGAACACCGAAGGATCATCTTCGGCCTCGTGGTACTTGTCGAAGTGTCCCATCAGCAGCCGCTTTCGCGTCACAGGCACATGCACGATGTCAAACGGCGCGTCGACGGGGGTTGGATTGCTCAAGAAGATCTGCAGCGATCCCGAATCTCGCACGTGCGTGGAACCAAAGTCATGGAGCGATGGACGCACCAGGATCGTAGGGCGAAGCACCTCTCCTCGCAGGCGGATCACCTGGTCGGAGCCCGTCGAGTACGCGATCCGAAGCTGGCCGCGTTCTGCTATCCGAAGCTTGGAGCCGGACGTGTCGGCCTTGTCGTCAGTCTTGTCCTTGGTTCCCTGCAGGGCGGCCATCGAAGGCAAGTACGCGATGGTGAGCTTCATCGCGTCACATGGATTCAGAGTGTACAAGAAGCTCGTTAAGCCTGTCGTTGCGTCGTCCGTGAAGCCGAAAGAAGCGTTGTTGGCCGGTGCGTTCGGTACTTGCACGTCCAACACTTGGAAGAGGGGGCTGTCGTTCACACCAAGCCGAAAGTGCATGGGAATGCGAAGATTGTTGCAGAAGTTGACCTCGCGGAGCATGCCGCTACCCGTTGCTTGCCTCAGGATCTCCAGCACCGGCGCCACTGCCATTCTCGCGGCCAAGAAGTCCGACAGCCGCTGTGGCGCCGACTCCTGCGTCGCTGCTATCCGGGAGGACTTGAGCGCGCGGCGGACTGCCGAAGCATTTCTCTGCGCACTGGTCGACCAGACGTTGAAGGTGAGCCTTTGGTGCTTGATCCCTCTCTTAGAATGGATCTTCTTGTCAACATCCAGATGCGGCCGGACCCCGTTGGCAATGACGGCGACCCGAAGAATGTTGGGCGTGAAGTCTTCCGACGCAGGCCGCCGTCGACGCTTGGGCGACTTGGGAGACGTGGGTGACATCGACTCGGCAGAGCCCGCGCTGGATGCTCCGTCGCCTGCGAAATGCGTCTCTCCCCAGTACGCATCTGCAGTCAGCATCGCCCGGACGTCGCTCTCGTTGGGCACCTCTGGAAGAAGCACTTGGAACTCCGCGCGGCTCCTCGCCGGGACGCAGCCACTGCTGGGCTGGACGACGAAGGGTGGCTCATACTCCTTCTCTTCCACGAGGCCCACCGCGACACGGACTTGGACTTTCCCGTGGTCGTCGGTTACCGCGTCTAACTTCACATCCACCATCCGCGCCTCGTCCACCAAGTCGCTCGGCTCTCGTACGGTCCATGCGACGACCGCGTCTCGCGGGCCGTCGTTCACCACGGACATTGTCCTTGCGCAGCCCTGAGCACCCACCACCACCTCTCCGTACAGGATCCGCGGCATGCCCGCCCAGGTGGTCTCCGGCGCGGCGGCGTCGGTTGGAGGCCTCAAACCTACCGTGTCGCTTCGGAGCGACAGCGGGCAGCCGACGACGGTCATCGAGATGGGCAGCTTCGCCACTGGACAGCCTTCGACGTCGCTTAGCAGCTCGTCTTGGTACACGCCGGGCATATCGTTGAACCCGGTGACGGTGAGGACGCAGACTCCCCATGGCGGAAGCACGCCCGCCGCAGGCACCACCGCAAAGGCCGCTCCTCTGCCACCTTTGAGAAGCCGCGAGTCCTCCAGCTGCACCAGCCGCTTCTTCACGTACGCGTGGCCCGCGGCGCTGGAGAACGGCTCCACCTTCTCTCTCTTATCCGTCAACAGATCCTGTGCGCACGCGGCGCCTCCTCCTGCCGGTCGGTTGGATCTCTGCCCTGAAGCCGCCCCATTGCCTTCTGAAGAGCCAACCCTAGCTTGTGGTACCGGTGCCGCTTCCGCTCCAACCACAACGGACTCCACCTCAACCGATCGACTCCGGCCCAGTTGCTCTTGAATGCGCCTCAGCTTCTTCTCCGACGCGTCGGTAAGATCAGGTCCGCGGGGACCGAGCGCCCAACCGGGTCCTTTCCAGAACGTCGAGGTCGTCGCCGCCTCCGGTGGCGGCGCTCGGCCAGGTCTCCGCTGCGGCGGTGGGCTGATGGGAAGAGAGCGAAGCGCCACTCGGAAGCGACTCGGAATGGCGCTGAAGTTGCGTATTACCAGCTGGGTGGTCGATCTGGCAAACAACGCGACATCGTCGCCCAGGCGGACGTGCGGTACCTCCGCCGGCGGCGAAGGGATGTGTTCCGATGGCAGCTGCGACGCCTTCGGCGTCGCCAGTGGCGGTGGCGGCGGCGCGTCTGGAGGCAGCAACTCATAGGCCACCACCACGCCCCGTGACATGCCTCGGAGCGCGAAAGCCAGAGGCTGGCGCACGCCGAAGAGGCGGCACGCGAAGACGTGATTCACGATGCCGGGTCTCTTGCTTGTAAACACTACGCGCACCGTCATGGTCTCCTTGCCACGAAGCGTGCCTTCTCCTGGGGAGAAGCTCACGACTTCCTGCGGCGTGCTGAAGATGCCCGGCTCGTGGCTCTTGACGCCCGGGCGCTCCCAGCGGAACCTCGTGTCCAAGTCGGACAGATTGATCAGCTGCAACTCTCTCGTCACCGGCGCGTCGACGAAGACGTCGCCCAGCTCGCATTCCATGGGCGTGGCGTAAACGCAGGGCGCCTGGATCTCTCCTCGCATCGAGACGTATGCCGAGTCGTATTCAACCCGCCTCTCGGTGAACGCCAGCACTTCTGCCGTATCATTCTGGCTGTCCTCGTCGTCCTCGTCGAAGTCGTCGTCGTCGTCGTTGTCGTCGTTGTCGCCGTCAGCTTGCACCTCTTGCCCTGGCGTCTCGGCGACATCCTCCGGAGGCGTCTCTGGGTCCACAAGATCGAAGACTTCGTCGCTGTAGATGTGGCATTCCACCACTTCTCGAAGGCGCTGGTGTCGCCGCCCGGCTTCGCATGTGATGGGGCACTCGAAGCTTTGACCCGGTGCCAGCCGGGCGTAGCGCCGCCCGAAGCTCAGCTTGCTCACCAGCGCCTCGATGGCGAAGCTGTCATCTCCGGTCGTCGTGGTGCCCACGGACGACGACGACCTGGCCGTCGATCTGGCGGACGTGCCTCCCGCCTCAGAGGCGGCGTCCGACCTGGAGGTCATGATGGACTCGGTCCCGTCGGCCGGGGCTGCTGACAGCTCGTCGTCACCCACGAGGTCCAGCACCGCGCGCACGGGCACGGAAGACACGTTCTCCACTTTCAGGGTAACGCAGCCCGAGCAACCTACAGCGAGGAGTCCGAAGTCCAGCTCTCTCGGCGACAGGCGTACCAATGGCGCGGCCACTTCCGCCTCGACGCGGAGCGACTCGCCGAGTGCGTCGCCATCGCTGCACAGAATCGGCAGATTCGCGAAAAGATCCTTGGACAGCATTGGCGTGTATTGAATGGTGAGAGGCTTTTCCTCGTTAGCTTCCAAGCACAGAGTGCAGGCGGCCCCGCCGTCCTCCTCGCCGACGTTGTTGTCGCCACCGCCGGTGGTCGCCGCACGCACGAGAAAGCTGCCTGGCAAGGCGGCGTCGGTGGGCTCTTCTTCCAGGATGCTGAAGGGATCTTCTTCCAAGATGCTGAAGGGATCTTTCTGCACAGGCGTGGGAGCCTCCCATCGGACCGTCACTGGCACACTGCTCACGTTCCGGACCATCACCGACTCCTCGTACGTTCCTCCGCAGATGAGGCATCCAGGAAACCGGAGAGTCTCGCAAGACAGCTCGACCCGAGGATGGATGGCCTCCGCCAACACCTCGAGCGCCATGGCAACACTCTCTCCACGAACGGCGCGGTGATACGCAACAATGTCAAGCTGGCCTGTGGTCGTTTCCACCGGAAGTATCGCGTTGGCGTCTTGCGTAATCTGCCGGAACAAACCTGCGCAGCCGTCGGACTCCAGCGCCGTGGTATCCTCTTGCGAGAGAACGGGAATCTCTTCCAAGACTAGTTTGAGCACAAGCTGAGCGCTGCCAACCTCGCGAGGTGCAAAGGTGACTTGGAACTCGAGGTCCTCGTCGCCGCGCAAGCAGCCAGCAGATGGCTCGATGGCTATCGACTGCGGCGTTCCCCAGGCGATGTCCTCCCCGGTGCTGGCCGCGACTTCCCAGTGAAAGTCCACGTGTCGACCGTTACAGTTTCTCAGCGTGACGCATTTGGTCGTTGAATCACCCAAGAAGACGGGCTCGGGAAACATGAGCTTCTCAGGGCGCTTGATGAGCGGGTTGTCGAGGTCATATGTCACGTGGCCGATTTGAGAGACCCGCACGTCGGTTGACTCCAGCCCATACGCCTGGAGCGTGTGCGCCGTGGCTTCGCAGCCATCCGCGAGGATGATGATACTTGTCGCGACATGCCCCGGTCTTTCGCACATCAAGTCGACCACCAGCGTCGTCTCCTCGCCGCTGTCCAGCTCGAACACGGTTGGGGTCACTCGGAAGGGGAGCACGTCGAGCGGTGCGTCAAGAGTCGCGCCACCACAATCTTGACCATAGTCCTCCGCCCTGAGCAGTCGGAAGCGACCGGGACCACCCGTGTTGCGAATGCACCACTCCCGGCGCGTGGCGTCCCCGAGGAGGCAGCTGCCGCAATCGAGCTCGGGCGGTACATTCAAGACGGCCTTGTGCCGCATGGCAAGGAGAGGAATCGCGAACGTTCCGCCCTCGGAAGAGACGGTGATCTGGTCTTCATACTCCCGCATGCTGTCGGGGACGAAGCAGATCGTCAGGGCGCACGCTAAGCCTGGGGCGAGCACCCCCACGTGTGTCCCGGGATACTGAACGTCTTGGATGAAGAAGGCCGCGCTCGACGGCGGCAGCACGCGCACGTATCTTGAGATGGCCGTGGCGTTGCGAACGTACAGCGTCTTCTGATAGGTGCCACCCCCGACGTACGTTTCAAACAGAATCTCCGGGGGATCCGCGATAAAGTACCCGTGGTCCCCAGCGCATTTGCCCTTCGCCGCAGCGCCGGCCGTCAGGGCTTTGTTGCTTGCCACCTCTCCCGTTCTCGGGTCCCAGGCCTCCTCACCGGCGGCAATGGTCAGTACCTGCTTGTTGCGCAGGGCGTTGTCATCGAAGCGAGGATTTCGGAGGTACTGAAGCTTTCGAGTCATCCGAGTCTGGACGCGCGCGTTTGCGTTCTTTTGATCGCCGGTGAGCACGACCTTCTTCTTGCGCCGCCTCTGTTCCTTGATGCCCGGATCGTAGAGACCGCCAACTCCTTCAGCACTTGCGTCGAAGGTGATCGTCTCGGAGGGATCTCCAAGACCGGGAGCATGGCCCAGCGTACGACCTGCGAGCAGGCCGGGGGGCGCGATGTCCCGCGCCGTGCGGTCCTGGGCCCCGAGCAGTTCGTCCAGAGGATCTGCTTTTTCGTGCCCCGGTTGTTGGCGCTTTTCCGCCCCCTTCGACGCTGGTGCACAGAAGCGATCTCCTCTGGGAGCAGTGCTGATCTTTTGGACGATTGCGTTGCGTATGGTGTTGGTGCCGGTTTGCTTCAGGTACCCGGGCTCTTCTTCCTTGAGCGCTTCAAAGGAACGCTTGCCGACTTGGGCGGCTTCCGCTGCGAAGCTCTGGTTCCCAGTTTGCAGGCGAATGCGCTCTTCATATGCAGAGCAGATCACCCTCGCATTCACAAGCTCAGCGCTGTACTCGCCGAACGCCTGCAGCTTGCCTTCGTCGATGTGCAGGCTTGACGCCCCTTCCGGTATGTGCGCGTTCAGGAGAATCCCCTGCTTCTTCAGTCGCTCCTCCTCTGCAATGTCAGCTGCGCGTGCCGCTTCCCGCTGACCCTTAAGGTACTCCAGCAGACCTTCGGAATGCAGCCTCGCGCCTTCCAGACTGTCCTCGATGCTCGTCAGGCGGGCGATGGCTTCCTCGTCCCCGCGCACAGTCTCTGGTAGGTAGTTTGCGACGCCGCCATCGTCCACAGCTACATTCGATGCGAGCGCTTTATCGGGATCGTTGTCGTCAGGCTCCGAGACTGCACCCGGTGCATCTTCGGCTTGCTCCTGGTCGGCATCCGCGGTAGCTGGACGTGAAGCATCGGCTGTGTTCACCGCGCCCGAACCCGTCGCTTCCTGCTCTGTCTTCGGAGAGGTTTCCCCTTCCTCGAGCTCCTCGGAGGCTGCAGTACCCACTTGCTGCTCGGTAGCAGTGTCAGGCTCCCCTTGCAGTTCTTCAGCCTCGCTGGCCTTCGGGGGATCAAAGTACTCCTTGAATGCCGCATTCAAGACGTGGCCAATGGTGCCCACCACTCCATCATCGATCAGACTCATGACCGTCTCGAGCCCGTGCCCTATTGCATCTGCAGCGCGGTGCGCTTTCGAAGAGGCCTCTAGCCTCAAACTTCGTGCTGTCTGCCTGCAAGGGGGTTGCAATCGGCTATGCTCCGAAGCTCATCCCTGCAGCTCAGAAAGCGTCTTTCTGCACCCGCTCTTCCCTTTGGAGGCCGCTCAAGAGCAACCGAGGTCGCAGCAGCTGTCGTCCGCAGGTGCACAGGTCAGCTGCGGGTCTTGTGGCGGCCGAGGTGCCCCAAAGCCCCAAATGTTCCAAGACGTTTCGGCCGGATCAGCAATCGCTCGCTGTGTTATGGCATCATAGGGGTCTGGCAGTTTTTAGAGCGCTTCGGAGCCTTCCGGAGCTGCGATCCGAGATGATGAAAATAAGATTCCTGAGCTCCCGCCAAAAGTAGACAGGTAACCAACTCAAACGCAGGCAAGGTCTTGCGGACCAGCGACTGCCATTGACCGTTGCTAGCTTCGTTGCGCCGCGCTGCTCAAGGAGTTCACCAATCTGATAGTAGTGCGTGTCTAACTTCTGCAGTCTGGCGCGTCCACGCTGAGCAGAGGAGCCCGAGCAAAGCAGAGGCGGCTGAGCAGAGGCGGCTGAGCAGAGGCGGCCCACGAACATTCACTCAACGTCGCTTTCGGGCCAGAAAAGTAAAAAAAGAAACACACACACACAAAAAGTACAGAACGCAAGATGAGCTCGAGCGACAGCGATGATGACAGCGTCTTTGACCTGGACTTCAAGACCCCCTCGAAGAGAACCGCGGCGTCTGCCGCCGCAAACAGTTGCTCGCCGCGGGCCTCGGAGAAGTCTCCCTCCGTATCTGGGAAGGAGGCTACCACGCCGTCGGTCGCCGAGCCGTCTCCGTCCATATCCCATTTGGATTCCTGCATAGGTTCCGCTGCCGATTCCGAGTCCGACGGAGAGCGGGTTTCTTCGGCAAGGAAAGGGCAGAAGAGGCAACGCTCCGACATGCAGCAGACGTCAACGAAGAGACAGAGGAAGGCGGTGCGGAGCGTGACGCAGGAGGACGCCGACGCGCTGTTTCGGGCAGGTGTGCGCTCCACGGACCTCATGTGGGGCCACCATCGCGTTGGATGGAGGAAGCCTTGGCCGTGTCGCATCGCAAAAGAGGCCGAGCTCATTCCCGTGCCGGAGCTCTACAGCGCAGTGAAGGAGGACAGCAGCTTGGTTGCTGTGCGGTGGTTTCACGACGACGACGGAGACTTCTTCAACATCGTCGAGCCCGATGCGCTGTGCCCCTACACGCATGATCCGAACGTGTCCAAGGAGCACTCGGCGATTCACAAGGCGTACGATGCCACCAGCAAGCGGAGCAAGTGGCACGAGAAGACCGCGAAGATGAAGAAGCCGGGCAGCTGGAAGGTGCAGCTTTGGGTCCAATGGCGAGCAGGTATGGAGCTTGCACAGGAGACGCTCGAGGGGTTGCGGAAGGCAGAGGCAGAAGCCAGAGCCAAAGAGGCGGCGGACGCCGCCACGGCGGAGGCGCGGACGGTCGTCCTTGATGAAGATGCCCTGGGTCTGTCCAGATCAAATGCCGCCGAGGTCAATTCAGATGTCCCACAGAGCAGTCCGAACGCTCCGGATGTCGAGACGCTCGAGGTCGGCGACGAAGTGCTCTTCTGGAGCGCCGTCTTCGGTGTGGGGGATTCGCGTGCCCTGAGGCAAGAGCAAGTCGTGGAGATTTACGTCGGCAGCGACGGTAGCGTTCGTGCCAAGACCGAGGCAGATCTACTGATGAGCGATCAGCCACTGCTTCGCGTCACGGCGCTTTCCTCCGACGGCAACCGGATGCCGGTGCAGGCCAAGTGGAGGCTGCTGAACGAGTATGAGCACCGTTTCGGGAGGCTGAAGGGCCACGTCTCTGGCATCGAGCTGGCCGCTCAGAAGGCGGCGCAGGACTTGCAGGCGGCAGCCGAGGAGGAGACCGCCATGTCCACGTTTCTGCAAAACCCCTGGAAGAAGGCTCAGAAGACCGCAAGGGCGTCCGAGCGGGCGTGATGGTACCTAGGAAGCTTCTCGGCCTTGCTGCGATGTTGAAAAGGCCTCGTGGCAGAATCTTGAAGGGACAAGCTTCGTCAAATCCGCCGCTGCTGCGCCGGGCCTCTTGAAGTCGCAGGGAAAGGGCGACAGGCGAAACTTGACACTTGCTTCTCCATCATTGCCGCCTCGCCCGCTTTCCCGACCTGCGCAACCCGTCGGCTGCGAACCGTCAGCTGATAGTCTCTTGCATCTCCTCGATCTCCCTATAACGCCCGCTAGTCAAAAGCCGCCGTGGGACATTTGGTCATCTGTCACCGTTTCCCGCCATTTTCGTCGTTCCAACCATTTCAAGAACCTCAGGCCGTTCCTGAAGGGCTTTGCGGGGCGTGCTTGCTGCTGCCCACGATCCTCGGGTAGCATGGTGCATGCTGCTATCGGGAAGTGACGTATCCGGCTTTCGGCGCGTCGTGGTAGTGGTGCCGCGGGTGGGTGGTGGCGGCTGAGATGGCGGATTCGGATACCGAGTTCGCGGAGACGCTGGTGTTCATTGGGGAGAGTTTGTACGGCTTCGAGCAGCTTCCCCAGCTCCTGCGTTCGACGCGGCTTCGGGTGCTCAACCTCCACAGCAACCACATCGCCAGCTTGCGCGGTCTTCCGGTGCTGCCGAACCTGGAGGAGCTGAACCTGAGCTCGAACGAGCTTTCGCAGGCTATTTATCGCGAGATCGCGGCGCAGCCCGTGCTTTGGAAGTTGGATCTCTCTGCAAATAGCATCTCCTTGATCGGGCATGGTTTCCAGGCTGGCTCCGTGACGCACCTTTCCCTGGCATTCAACGCCCTGGAGTCCCTGGCTGGCTTGGAGAACTTCCACGCGCTGGAGGAGTTGGACATCCGCAGCAACTTCTTGCGAACGTACCGAAGCCTGTCGGCACTCGGGCAGTTGAGAAGTCTGCGAAAGCTCACCTTGCAGTCCAAGAACAAATCGCAAAGCAATCCTGTCTGCCTGCGCTCCCACTATCTTCCACGGGTTCTCAGCCTTTGCCCGGATCTCGAGCTGTTGGATGGAGAGAGGCGACCCCTTCTGGTGCACGTTGACGAAGCCGAAGATTATGAGCGCCTCGACGACGAGGACTTGGAAGACATGAAGAGCGCAGATGTCGAGGAAAGCTTCCGGCATCTCGAGAGGTTTGGGGAGGAGAAGGAGAGCCGGCGTGAGGCGCAGCCGTGGAGCGAAGGGGGACCCAAGTTGTCAACGCCTTCTTTTGATAAGCTCGCAGCAAGATTCAGAGAGCGGGTGAAGGCTCAGCAAAGCACGGGCGCTGCAGCCGGAGATCCAAGCGGAGAAGACCCCGCAGCATTGGGAAACGAAGCAGCAGCCGGCCACGGTCCCAGAGTCGTCGAGGTCCGACACGCCGCAGTACAGACGAGGGGAGAGCCGCCGGCGAGGCGCGTGGATGCTTCGGTGGGTACCGGACATGTGGCCCGTCGCGACGTCGAGACGCAGGCCAGCGATAACGAGGCCGAAGTCGTGAGGAGGCGTGGTCGCCGACTGGGCTGCGCGGTGGTGGTTGAAACGCTCTCGAGGACACGGCTGAAGCGCCCTCTCCAGTGGATGTTCCACCGATGGGCGAGACACGCGCTGCGCATGAAAGTGCTAGATGCGGTTACCGCGGTAAAAGCAGGTGTTGCCGAAGAGGTCGGGGAGGCTGTTCGCAAGGAGAAGGAGGTGTCGGCGAGAGCCGTTCGAGACGCGGCTGCCGTCGCGTCTCGCAATGCGACGGAGGCAGAGGAGTGGAAGAGGAAATACGAGCAAGCTTCTGCTGAAGGCCTGCAGGATCGAGATGGCCTGCAAGCCATGATGGAGACCCTTGCCGCCAAGGAAAAGGTGGTCATGTCGCTCCAAGAAGAGCTCCAGCGAGCGCAGCACGCCCGCGACGAGGAGCGAAAGCGAGTGTCTCAAGCCGAGGCAGCCAGCCGAGACGCAGAGTTTGAGGTGGCGAGGCTGAAAGGAGAGCTCGGCGCCCTTCAGATGTCCTCGAGGAACGAATCCAACCGGCGGACCCTGGCGGTGGAAGCAGAGCTTGGAGCCGCAAGGACGCGCGAAATGGCGCTGCAGGAACTCCTGCGGAAGCACTCTGCCGATCTTGCCGCCTCGCGGGAACGACAGCGCGGCCTAGAGAGCAGAATAGCGGAGGCAAGCGCTCGCACACGCGTTGAAGTGCAGAGATTCGAGGATGAGCTCGCTCAGCAGAAAGCTGCTCACCGCAATGACCTCGAACGGCTCCAAGCGAGCACTCGCGAGAAGGAGCTGGAGCATCGACGCGTCCTGGACGAGGAGCGGAAGGCCTCAAATGCCCGACATCAGGCTGCGATCGAGTCCGCGGTCCGAGCGGCCGAAGTCGAGCTGGAGCGATGCCAGTCAGCGGCCCGGCGGAAGCTCCAGAAAGCCTCGCAAATCGTGGTGCAGTTGCAAGACGAGCGCAGCGACGCGGTCGAGAGAGTCGAGGGTCTCTGCGAATCGCTGAGGGAGCGGTCTGGCGAGCTGGATTCCTGCCGAGCAACCCTGATCAAACTGGAAGCGGAGAAGAGCCTGCTCTCGGCAAGAAACGAAGACCTGACGAAGAAGATCCAGACCCTCGAGGAAAAGGTCGACGAAGTCGGCTCGGCGCTCAACGAGATGACCCGGGAGGACCGGGACGTCCCAGATCAGGCGGACCACCTGCACGCTGTGGAGCTTGCCACGAAGCACCGCGAACTCGCGGAGGAGCTGCATGCACTGCGACTCGCCAAGACCGTCCGCGAGAAGCAGATCGAAGACCTGAGCGCCAGCCTGCGGAAGGAGAAGGAGCTGAGAGCGGAAGCTGAAGAGCGATGTGCGTCGCTCGAGGACCGCGTGGAGCGCGAGCGCGAGAAACGATACGCGGACAAGGATCGGTACAAAGCGGAGATCGCAGACCTAGAGAATCGACTGCAGGCAGCTGCAGCGATCGAAGCGCGACTGAAGGACATCTCCCACGACATTTACTCCTCTAGCGAGCAGCTGCTCGAGGAGGACATGGACCAGGAGCTCTCCAGTGTAGACGACGAGGCTGGGCCAGCACAAGCCAGAACTGCCGGCCAGTCCGCACCAAACCCAAGGGCCGTCCGTCCCCCCTTGCACCCTCGTTCGCGGGGTCTCGATGGGCACTTCGACACCGAGAATACTGGACTGGACGTAGCCGCCGTGCTGCGGGAGAAAGACAAGGCGATCACGCACGTTGAGAATGAGCTGCTTGCGTTGAAGGAGCTGTACGAAGCCAAGCTTCAGAACTTGAGGAAAGAAGCCGAAGCGGAGCGGACGAGACTCGCCGAAGAAGCCACCTCGGAGAAAGAGGCTCTGACGAAGGAATGCCAGGCCCTGAAAGACAGCGTCGCCGACCTGGAGAAGGAACAGTCGGCGAGCAGAGGTGTTGCGGAGGAGCTGCGACGCATGACTCTGCGGGCGGAACGAGCGGAAGGAGCCATGCGGCGAGCGATCCAACAGCGGGAGCAAGAGAGACAGCAAGTGGCGATGTGCATGCAGCAGTTCACTTCCATGATGTACGGGTGGCAGTCGCCGGCCGCGAGCGCCCCGCCCGAGTCCGACTGAAGGAAAGGATGGGAAGGGACTGGAAAGCCTCAGGGTGGCATATACCAGCTTGATGTTGCTCGTCTCTAGGCCATTCGGCAGCACTCTCACTTCACAGCAAGTAGCTCCGGAAGGGCTCGTCTTCAAAGTTGACGATTGCTCCCTGAACCGCGTCTCGCTTCTCAGCGGCGCTGGCGAAGGACGTGAAGCGCCCGTGGCTGGGGAAGAGCCAGGAGAACTCAATGCTGTCCCTGAGCTTCTTCAGAGACCTATGGCGGACACGGGCGCAGGTCTAAGCACGCCACGCCACGGCGCTGGACTGGACGTTTCACAGGCTAATCGACTCACCGTATCTGACGCGAATGGCCGGCCTTGTTGTGCAGAGCGAAGCCATCGTATCGCTGCCGCCGCGCGTTGTACCCTATTGTGCCACCAGTGAAGAGCGCCTTGAATCCGTCTTCCCCTGAGCAAAGCGACGTT
This sequence comes from Pinguiococcus pyrenoidosus, assembly GCA_019677205.1. Classification (NCBI taxonomy): domain Eukaryota; class Pinguiophyceae; order Pinguiochrysidales; family Pinguiochrysidaceae; genus Pinguiococcus; species Pinguiococcus pyrenoidosus. The sequence goes on from JAAMXY010001083.1 coordinate 85,372, forward strand.
GCATGGTCTCAGCTGCTTCCGCGCAAGATGCGAGACGGACATGTACATGGATCGCGGGCGGGCGCACGGCACCTTCATATTCAAGGCAAGTTGATCCCGGAGTGTGCCCCGGCGTCCAGTGGATCGTGAAACGCTGTGCCGCATCGCCTGGCAGCGTCCAGGGCCCATCAGCTTCAAGCTTCTGCTCAGCGCTTCTGGTCTCCGGCATGACATCCAGTCTAGTTCGGGAGACGCCCAATGATCAGATTGCGAGTCAGGTCGCAGGACCAGTAGGCAAATGCTTCGTGCAGAGGAAGGCCACCTGTGCAGTACTCTTTGGGCATCTGGGAATCGCTCTTTCCAGAGCGTGGCCTCTGGGGCGTTATCTCGGTGCGTGATGTATATCAGCCCCAAGCCGCCGAACTCCTTTTGGATCCGCTCCGCGAGAGTCTCTTCGAATCTGTGATGAAACGAAATGCTCGGGCTCAGTTCCTCCACGCATGGCTCCCCTGCTGCTTCCCAGGCCCTCACCTGGGGCAGTCGATCATGACGCTTCCTCCATCCTCAGCAGCTCGGTTTATCAGGTAGGCCGTGCAGTAGTCGCTCTTCATGGAATGGTACCCCAATGCGTAGACCTGAGCAAACGGATTTAGGCCGGGATCAGACCCGCTCCCAAGGACTGGTTCACCGCACCTGCTCGACTATTCGATGGGGGAAGTACGTCTTCTTCACAAGTTCGATGTCACTATCGGTGGCGTCCGAATGAATGGCGTCGCAAGGGCAGCTGAGCTGCGCTGCCAGGGCGGCTTGCTTGGCTCGCTGCGTCTGGGGCTGCTCGACTACAGAAGCGTACACGCCCTGACGCCCGAACGTTTCCGGTGCCATCCACCTACCAACGAGGAATGCACAACGCAGGTTAGGAGAGAGGAACCTCAGAGCCAAAAGAAGAAGACACCCTTCAGCTGCCCTCAGCAGAGAGGCGCATGGCGATTTGCAGCTTCGCACCGGCAGACATCGCAGCTGATGCAATTCTGGTTCACGGAGATCTGAAGGCCCGCCGCTAGCGCCAGGTTGGAGCTCAGGAGGACGTAGGATAGCCGCATGAGGACCGCAGAGCTGCCACTTTCCCCGGAAACGGCGTCTGATGTGCAAACTTCAAGAGCACAAACCCGAGGTTTGTCTTTTTGGCGGGAAACCCGGCGAAACGATGCTGTGACTGATTGCACAGTAAGCTGACTGTAGGGCGTCTTCGCGTTATTTACGCGAAACATGGCAACATTGAGAGTCTTCGGGCTCCTACTGTTAGATCTGGCGGAAAGTCGGGGAGAAAGAGCGCGAAAGCCACGGCGCCAACTTACCGCCGCTCCGTCGCATTGGCATATCTTTGGTCTTTACTTTCCTTGGCGTTTGGCAGCCTCGCATGCTGTGCCGGAGTGTTTCGCAGTCTTGCCCAAGCGATTGCGAGCCGCGTAGGTTCGCGATGGAGCCTCGAATAAAAGCTGCGCACTAGTGTCGCCAAGCAGCAGTCGCGGTTGAGTCGACGCAGATGGAGGCCTTTTACGCGCAGTACGTCGCGGCGGTGAACGCTCTGTACGATGGCGTGGATCAAACGCGTCGACACGAAGCCGATCGCTGGTTAACCTCGTGGAGAGACTCGTCGGACACCGCCGCCGTCGTCAACCTCTGCTTTCGAGCTTTGCAAGAAGACGCATCTTCGCCGGCCATCCAGCTTCTGGCGGCGCAGACGCTCCATTATCGCTCGCGAAAGCGCATCGCGGGTGCTGTGGAGCCGCCGTGCAGCGCTCCAGAGAGACTGGATCCGCTTCTCGACAGCTTCAGGCACTATTGCCATCCAGCAGCGCCCCGGGGCGTCCGGCTGCAGCTGGCGCTGGCGCTCACAGCCTTGCTGCTGCGGGGCCTGCACGAGAATAGCGCGGAGCTGGACAATCCGGATGGGTCATCGGAGCGGATGGCGGATCAAGGGGCCCTCAATGGAATGCTAGCGCACTTGGGGGCTCTGTTTGCCGGCGGCGGAGACGCGGAGAGCTCCCAGCGCGATGCGATCGCGCTCGGGACTCTTCTGCTCGTGCTTCCCGACCAGATGCGCAGCAAGGACGTCAGCCTGAACCGCAGGAGCAGATATGCTCTGCTGCTGGAGGCCAGCTCCGCTTCCACGGGGGAGACGGCGATGCAGATCCTTCATGGAATCTTGGCGCATCCGGAAGTCCAACAGCTGCGAGAGCTGCAGAACCTGCTTGTCCAAGCGCTGACACCATGGGTTGCGACCGGAGCGGTGAAGGCGCATGTTCTGGGCCAGTCTCCCCTTTTCCGAGTGGCGTTTGTGGCGCTTTCCGACGTGCGCTTCTCCTCGGCGGCGGCAGACTGCCTTTTTGAGATCGCGGAAGCGGCGGATAGCTCGTATCTCTACGACGTCAGGAGCAATGACGGGGACGAAGATTCCTTTGCGATCGCCACGGCGGAGGCCGCTCGGGAAGTCGCCCTTCGAGACCAGGAGCTTCGCGTGAAGCAGAAGGGCAGTGGGCCCAGCCGCAGGGAGAAGAAGAAGCATCGCCTCCCCTCAGCTCCGCCACGGGAAAAGGCCCCCCAAGAGGAAAAGCTCGTTCTGTGCGCAGCCGTCCTGGAGCAACTACCACAGTTGGAAGAGGGATTGAAGCAGCTCTCAGCTCAAGGCTCTCCCCTGCACAATCCCGACGTCGGGGTTTTCAATCACGATGCGATGGAGGACATCCTCGTCCGCTACTGCAGTGTCACTGGCCGACTGTGCATATCGCTGTTTAGCACGTTCTTGGGCGATCAGAGATCGTGGCCGCGCTTGGAAGAGGTCCTCAAGGTGCTCATGCACACCTCCACGGTAGCGGCGGCTGCGCCCGTCTTCACCTCCGCGGCCGGGGCGACCTTCCACTCCTGGGAGCGCTTTGATAGGATACACGACGCAATCCGGGCGCAGGGTTTCCCCGTGGAAATGCTGGAGGGCGCGTACGACTCGCTGGTGCAGCTTCTCGTGGAGGTCACGACGTACCTTTACAGTCCGCAGCATCTGGATTGGAGCAATCGGGACTCGGACTTTTGGACGGCTGATCGGCGAGACGCCTTTGCAGTCTTCCGCCGCGACGCCCGCGAGCTGATTCGAAAGATAACGCGGCGAAATGGAGAGGCCAGTCAATTGACCTTCATAGATGGTGCTTGTAGGTCGGTCATGGACTCCCTACGGGTGCCCGACGCGGCCAAGGCGTACGTGTTCGGCGATGATCAATGCTCGGAGGTACGCGTCCGGCTGCCCGAGGGCCTGCAGGCGATCTCGTCCCGCCCAGACATGCCGCGAGACGAAGATAGAATAGCGGGCATCTGCTATGCGTACTCTATCGGCCACGTGTTCGGAGACGACGCTCAGCTTTGGCGGAGCGAGGCTCTGCTTCATGCCTTGTCCGCCGTTTGTAGCCGAGCTGGGGCGCTGCAGTCGCAGCCGGGTGCTCTGCAGCTCCTTGGCAGCTTGTTCAAAGCCTTTGGCGTGTACGCGGAGACGAAGTACCTTCATGTCTCGATCCTCTGCGGCGCGACGGTCCTCGTCGGAGCGGTCGCCCCCCAGTTAGTTGTGGTCGCGAGCGTCGCCGTCCTAGACTCGTGCCTGAGGCTGATTGAGGAGTCCCTGGAGTATCCCGAAAAGGAGAAGGACGCCGAGCACACGCCGGAGCTGTGGCCAATGCGTACCAAGCGCGATGCAACCGAGCACGCGGGCACCGTCGCCCTTCTCAAGGTCACGACTGCAATGGCGGGCTCGAGGAGGCTGAGGACACTCCGCGAGTTGCCTGCCTTCGTATGGGTCAAGCGACTGGGTGACATCGTCGCCCGCGCCGAAGCACAGCGCCTCAAGGGGTACATGTCTGAGAAGTCCTATGCTCTTTGCGTCCAGTCGCTGGTGCTTGGCTGCCAAGATCTCCCTGCCCAGGATGCCACGGAGCTGCTCCAACCGCTCGCGCTGGAACAGTCGCGGAAGGGGCTTCAGTTCCTTGATTGCACGAGGGCGGATCACGATCGACTGAGCTCAGCCTTGAGTGGCCTCCGGCGCCTCTCCGTGCTTTTCCAGGCCGTTTCGGAAGCGGCCGAAAGAGAGACGTCCGTGTGGGAGTACAGCCCACTCATCCGGATCCTTCCGGATGTCTGGAACCATCTGTCGCTGCTGCTGGAGACGCGCGTTGGCGCTACTCCGGTGGCCCACGCTCTTGAAATCGTCCTGAAGAGCACCGCGGGGTCTCTCGGTCCCCGAATTCTGGAGTTCCCCGAGATTTCCGATGCAGTCTTCACGACGATGGAGACGGCCCTGGCGTCGGATGTGGTACAGGCCTCTTGGTGGAGCAAGGAAGCGCCGGAGGAGCTCGGCCCCCCAGCTTCCTTTCGGGCGGCAAGAGCGCAAGTGGAGGCCGCCATGGGCGAGTTTATGGTGCGTAGTCTCTTCGAAGACGACGAGTCGAAGGCACGCGTGCGGTGCAACGCTGCCGCGCGGAGCCCTGCGGAATGCTATCTCGGCCTGGGGCTGGGGCTGGTAGCGGTCTGGACACGCAGCGGCCTAGCGACGGAGTTCGTGAGCCAGTTGGGGAGCAGGTTTGCTCCCTTAGTCAGGGCCTGCGCGCGGCAGGTTCGAGACATGAGTGAGCAGGCGAGGACGATGGACGCTCTGGATCCTGGCGTAGCGGCAGCCGCCTGTGCGCTCATGAGCACGACGTGTGCGCGATACGTCTATGCGGCCGACAGGAACCAGTTGCGCGAGTGCTACGAGGACGTCCTGGTTTCTCTGTGCCTGGGAAGCGGTGAGCGCCTTACCTCCAGCGCCGCGCTCCGATTCTTTCGCTTCATGTACCAGCATTTTCCCAGCACGACCACGGAGGTCTTTGAGCTCTTCGACGAGCGGACCCCAATGCTTCTGGGGGTGCTGCTCCAGTGCGCCAATGATCGCATGCCGAGCTACATGCTTGACGACATCGTCCTCACTATGGGAACAATTTTGAGCTGCTTCGGACCGGAACGGCTCGAGCGCTGGATGGGGATTGCCTTGCAGGATCCATTGGTGCCACGACCCAATCTGGCAGTGCATGCGAAGCAGACCTTCATGGAGCAGTTCTGCGCTGCGTCGCATTCCTATGCTGAGAACAAGGAGACGGCGAGTGCGGTGGGAGCCATCTTCGTCTCTGACAATGTGAAGTCATACGTCAGGATCAAGAAGGTAGTCAAGGGCTTCTGCGGGGGCAAGCGCGTGGGCGACCTACGGAGCCAGCAGCCGCATGCTCACAACGCGAGGCCCGAGTTCTTTGAGGATGGGCTGTAGCGCTGAAGTTAACAAACTGGTCAAACTTTGCCCCCTTCCCTCCACTTTGCCCCCCCTCCCTCCACGTTGCATCCGAAGCCAACGCCTCTGCAAATTCGAGGCCAACCTGCCACGGCGTCCATTCATGTTGCTTGGTCTTGTTTGCGCTAGCTGGGTACGTATCCGACTTGGACTACGCAGCCCACCATGCATCGCGGTCATACCGCAGATTGGCACATCGAGGATCCGAGCAAAACCCTTCTGTGTGCGGAGCGGAGAACCCTTGACGAAGGCTGGCGGTGCTGCTTGAAGTGCAAATCCATGCAGTTGACCAAGCAAGAGCAAGTGCAGAAACGCTGCGAACGCATGCGAACGAACTCTAATTCTATCACCGCCTCTCTACAATGCTTCCAAAACTTGTAAGAAGTGATACAAAGTCCGGAAACGGAAGCTCTACTCCAAGCATGGCAATCCTAGGCGGTGGGTATGCAGCGACTGTCTGCCTCCTTCGCCACGTCCGTTCGCCACGTCCGTTTGCAACGCAATGCTCATCCTCTTTTGATGGCGGTCAATTGCTTCTCCAGCACGTTTTTCCGCGGGAAACCTACCTCGCACCTCTCATAGCATGGCGCCGTCGTGGGCGACCACCGCTTTCGTGCCCACCTGCCCTACATCCAATCGCGTGGCAACTCTAGGTCGCCAGGTCGGCCGCCTCACCGATATCTCTCGATTCCCACCGGCGAACCTCCTCGTCCAACTGATAGTAGCGAGCTACCAAGCGTGCCATTGCAAGTCGCTGTGCCAGGAAAGGAAGGACGTATAGATGCTGCCCGTGGCTGGCGGTCTCGACGGCGGTGCGGCACATGCGGATGTCTGTATCTCGAATGCTTTTTCGCTCTCCCTCTTCAACCTCCTGTGTCCTGTTCACGCGATCCGTGATTTCTGCGCTGGGGAAGAACTCCAGCGCCTTCTTCTTCCCCGGGGTGATAGACGACACTCTCGGCCACTCCACCAGCTCGCAGATCTCGTCGGCTTCCGAGATCTCGCCCGCTGCGACGAGGTCTCCGACTCGGATGGAAAGGAAGACGAGAACGTTCTTGTGCCCAGCCCGCCGGGCAGAGACAGCCGCCGCCCGAATCCTCGACACTTCTCTCTCTGGCGAGCCAACCTGGATCGTCTCTCCGTCGAAGGAATCGGAGGTGAATTCCGTGCTCAAAGCCGTGCTCAAGATCCTCCTGGCCTCGGCGCTTCGATCGGACTCCTGAGGATGCTGCTCCCGGTACGCTGCATACCTCGAATGAAAGTGGCTGCGCTGGTGGACCCAACTCTCCCATTTGGTGCAGTCATATCCAATCACGAGCGGCTCGAGCGCCTCTGGTTCTCTTCCATCGACGGCGCTCCGCTGACGTCGCAGCTCTTGGATACATTCGAACATGCCCCCGTGGCAGATCGACACTCTTAGGAAACCCCGTCTGATAAGGCAGAGCGCGAACTGCATCGTGGGGTCGATCTCCTCCTCGTCATCCCCTCCGCCGTCGTCCAGAAGCTCCTTCCCCAGCGCCGCACAGCGATTCGCACCTCGGGGGTCCATGGGCAGCCCGAACCTGATGGACTTGTCGCGACTGAACCCGTACCGGACCCCATCCCACTCGTCAGCGTCCACATCGTCTCCTTCGCCGAGGACGAGGCGTCGCCAGAGGCCGCTTGAAGGACGGCGCTGCGTGCGGGGCACCAGGTTGCCGTCCGCATCCCTCTCATAGTGCTGCGTCTTGCTCTCCGCATCCGCACGAACCACGAGATGGTCCGTGCCCAGGACGCAGATGTGGCAGCCACGCACGGCATCAAAGTGATCCAACCAGACGCTGAAGATCTCGGTGCTCATGGCTTCCTGTCCGAGCGTCGTGCCCTTGGCGAAGCTCCCTGCGCCGGACTCGATGCCGACCTCCAGTGGCCGGACGTCGATCGCGACGAGGTCCAGGTCTTCGTCATGCTGAACTTCCGTCGTGTCGCCCTCCTTGCCCTCCTTGCCCTCCGGCGCTGCGGGTGCCGCACTTCCTGGGTTTGCCCCGCCTCGATCGAGGCTCCGGAGCAGCTCCTTCGGGGTGACGACGAGGCAGGCGTACCTGCCCAACACCTCCTCGATCTGCACCAGCGTTCTCTGAGGGGGAGCAGGATGCCGAAGGATGCGACGCAGCTGCGTCTTGGTCGTCCAGGGGGTGTTCTGCCGAATCTCTATCGCCGACCTCATCAGTTCATGCATCTGGTCCGGCGGACCCAGCTGGTACTGGTGCAACCGCCCGGGAAGCTCGGAGGCTTCCTGCGTCAAGGTCTCCTCGCGGTGTCTCAGCAGAAGCGCGATCCCGAGATACAGCCAGAGCGCCGGGTCCTTGTCCGCCACCATCCAGTCCCAGAGGATGAGCACCTGGGAAAGCTCGATGTCCCTCGCGAACATCGTCATTGCCCACGGCATCGCGTACAGCTCCGGCGTCAGGTGATTCCGCTCCAGCGCTCTCGCCACCGATGGGTCGTGGTACTGCAGCAGCAAGCGGAAGATGTGTATGCACAGCTGGAGGATCCGGAAGTCAGGGTCGTTGTAGAACCACAGGCAGAAGCTTCGCATGAAGCGCTCGAAGAGCGTGTACACCTCGTCCTCCACCGGCACTTCCACGTGCTTCACCGGAGATACCATGGGAGAGTTCTGCGGCGTTTCACTGTCGTAGCTGGGCGCCGAGTCTCTAGACTCACCCACGGCCTCGGCCATGGCGCGAAGTCGCCGACGGCGCGCTCGTCGGCGCTCCTGCTCGTTGTTGGCGGCCTCAGCTCGGCAGCGCATCACAAGATACAGCACCGGCGCCAGAAGCTCATTGAGCCCCTGCTTGTAGCTGAGTCGCTGGCTGCGACAGAACCGAATCAGGACCCTCTCCAGCAGCTCCCTGGTCGTGTCGCTCCGAAACAGCTCGACGTCCGCCCTCGTCCGCGGCACATCGGCGTCAAGCGTTCGCTTCTGCGGAAACGCCGCCAGCTCCTGGTCGTCCACCGGCTCCGAACGGCCAGCCGGGCCCCCCAGGAGGCACAGCCAGACTTTGCGCCGCATCTCGTCCGTCAGACACGCGCCGGGCCGCTGCTGAACGAAGCTGCGTACTTTGGCGGCATCCGGACACTTCTGGCGCAGCTCTCTTTCCAACTGCGCACCCACCCAGTAGTCCTTCCGCCGCTCCTCCTCGGCCGTCTCGGCCATACTTCTTCCTCCGAAACCCACCTAGCGCATGGAGAGTCGCTCTGGCGCGTCTGTGGCGGAGCGCAGCTTGAAACGGATGTTTTTTTTGGCACAAGAAACAAGAATCATTGACAGCTTCTTAATTCAGCCATATTAAAGATGAAATCAGTTTGGGAAGACTGTCAGTGGTCATTCATTTTATGCACCAGTATAATACTATTTTATAAAATAATTATAAACGGAATGGCGGCCAAAAAACGTGCGCAGGATCGATAGCGTACACGAATTGGAATGGCGCTTTTCCCGCCAAAACCAGAACAACTCCTCAAACCCGGAAATCAACTTCTCACGCTGCAAGTACGAGACTGCAAGTCCCAGGCTGCAAGTCCGAGGCTGCAAGTCCCAGGCTGCGAGTTTCATTTGCTGCCACAAAGCGACCTCCCTGAAGATGGCGTCGTCTGCGGATTTGTGCCAGTTCGTGAGCGAGATCTGCGCCAATGCGGAATTGCTGAGGTCCTTTGCTCCTGAGCTCGACGGCCAAGACGCTTCACGTGGACCAGAGGCGGCGGAGGCGGCGTTGGAGGGCCTCAGTCATCGGCGCCTTCTGATTCGCGTCCTAAACTTCATGTTGCACGACGACCGAAGTCTCCTCGAGAATGCCCTGCGCCTGCTGGATCGCGGCCGGATTCGCAAAGTGTGTGCGGAGAAGTCTGGTCGCAGCTTCTTCAGCGTCGCCAGCGGGCACCAGAGCTTCAGTTGCTTCTCCGAGTACTGCAGCTGTAAAACCTTCGTCGAAGCGGCGAAGGAGAGTCCGCGCCCTTTCCTCTGTGCGCATCTGTTGGCGACGAAGATCGCGACGGCGTGGGGAGTGCTGGAGGTGGACACGGTGTCCGACTCGACCTTCTCGGCTCACCTGTCCAAGGTGCCATGTCCAGGAGAAGCCTGATCGGCTTCTTGATGCGGTCGCGACGACACGAGGAGAGACCACACGAGGAGAGACGACAGGAGGAGAGACGACAGGAGGCGAGACGACAGGAGGCGAGGCGAAGCGAGGCGGAAAGGTATGAGCGGATGGTAGTCAATCAATCGGAGGAGTTATTTGCGTTCTCTCGGTCGGCTACGGAGGTACTCGTCGGTGATGGCCAGAAGCTCCTTGCCGTCGGATTTGTCCGAGTTGCTGGACATGCTACTGACGCGTCGATCGAGCGCATCTGGAACCACTTCTTCAAACAGCAGGCGATGCATCTCGATTGCGGACTCCCGCGGTTGGCTGCTCGGGACCGGCTCAGCTACCTCTTCGGATTGCTTCGCAAGTTTCCCGGCGCCTTGTGGCTCGGGTTCGTCCGTCTCTGCCAACGAAGGCGTCCCTGAAGGATCGAGTTCGGGCTGCTTGCCGATCTGTGCAGTGGTATCAGGCTTTGCGGCGGCGGCTTTGAAGCGAGGCCGATCATCTTCTTGCTCGGGCACCTCTTCCGGAATCTCGAGGTCCTTGGATGGCGCAACACCTGTGCTTCCGGACGGTTCGGCCTCGTCGACAGAAGCAAGCCGAATGGTTGCTGAGGTACCGGGTGCAAAGGTCGTTCTGCGCCGATCGAGCGTCCCAATGGTGCTGACGGACAGCGAGTCGTCAAAGTCGATCTCCAGCTCTGCGCTGGGCTGGCGGTTAAGGTCCGTGGCAGTCCCGTCGGCACTCAACGCGTACATGTCGCTCAGTCCTATGGTGGGCCCCGTGGATGGGTCATCTGGAACACCTTCATTCCTTAAGCTTCGGCTGAGGTCCCTGCCCAGCTTCTGGTCTTGCTCCTTCTTGATCTCGGCAACGGCTCGGGAGGGGCTTGCAGCTTCCGGCGTCCCTCTCGCCTCCTTCCCAGCATCTACTGAAGCTGCCCCCGCCTTGTTGGAGATCTCCTTTGCGTGCCTCTGCGGGCCTGCGTCACGCTTGAGCGATCTCGCGGACCGGTTCGAGGTTCCGAGGAGGCTTCTCCTGTCCTCGAGGGAAGCTGCGCTGGCGCGAAGGAGAAGCTCGCTGAGGCGGTTCTCCGAGACGGCTCTGCGAATAAGAAGCCTCAGGAGGAGCCACAGCTCGCGTCCCGAGCGGGGATCCACTGCGTACGCATCGTGGAACCTCATCTCACTCGCCTGCCGCAGCGCGTCGTATCTGCCACGCAAGTCGTCAGGCGGCAGCAGCACGGACAACGTCCTCTCGGGCACGGGCCCCTGCTTCGTCCTGCTGCCGGAGGCTCGCAGCATGAACGCGACTTCGTGAGCGCTGCAGCGATCGAGGTCTTTGCCATTCAGCTTCCGGATGATCGCGCCCAGGTGAAAGAGGCTCGGATGCTTCGATGCCAGCGTTTCTTCTTTGGCGGCCTTGCCTCCGGCTCGGGACAGGTATACCGCCCGGTAGCAGGACCGCGGGATGAGGTTGGTGATGTCCTCGTGTATCGGAGTGTTGCTGAGGTAGGCGGCGCGCAGCAGCCGGACGCGCTCCAGCTCGACTCTCTCCGAGACGATGAAGCCAAGCTTCAGGCCCGGCGGGCAGGTCACCTCGACCTCTCGCCAGGACGACTCGGGCAGCTGCTGCGTCTGGTTGCCGCCGAGATAGGCATTGATGGCTTCCGGAGCGATGGCCTCGTTGCTCTGCATCCGGATGATCGACGCCCGCGTTGGGTGATGGCGGCCACCCATCTTCGACGCAGACGACGCGGCCTCTGCCGCGGCAATCGCCAGCTCCATGCTGTTCATTCTCGAGAGCCGGAGCGACCGCGCTCCCCTGTTGCTTGCCGACGATCGCCTTCGCTCCTGGATGTATTCGTGGGAGCTCCGTCGACGTTCCCCGCTTTTCTTGGCCGCACCTTCCTGCTCGCTGCCGACAGACGCCTTTGCCGCGTAGATCTTTTCCATCCGCTGCCCACGGCGCTGAATCACGCTGACACGAGCGGTGCTGTTGTCGAGAGTTTCCAGCTCCACTTGAGCTTGGCGCCGTGCCTCCGCCGCTTTCTGCAGCTTGGTGTCTTTGACGTGGCGGACCTGCTCACTTCGCCGCGCCGCAGAGAACTTTCGCTTCCCTTTGTCGGGCGACGCCAAGACGCCCTGGGCCTCCTCCACCCGATCCCCCTCCTGGATCGCCAAGTGGAGCTTCTGCACCATGGCGTTCATGGTCCGCTGCTGCGAAGACAGCGAACTAGCAACCTCTCTCTTTATCTGATCCCCATGCCGCTCCAGCGACTGATCCAGCAGAGACTTCAGCAGCTCCACCGACTCGTCCGGCAGGCTCCCGTCAGCAGCGTCCTTGACCTGCAGCTGGGAGTTCAGCGAGCGCATCAGGTCCTGCTGCTCCTTCTGCTGCTGCTGCATCCGCAGGATGACGTCCTGCTGATCCGCCATCTTCTTCAGGAGCTCCTGCTGGATCATCATGTGCCTCGCCGCCTCAGACGGAGGCGGCCGTCCTCGTTTCCGCGTCTGCGAGCGCTCGGGCCTTCGTCCCCGGTTGGAGGAGCCCCCGCGATTGCTCGGTTCTCTGCGAAGCGACGGCTCTCTCGGCGTCAGCGTGGGAAGCAAGCTCCCTTGCCTGGCTTCTAGCCCATGGAGCGTCCTCCACAGGTGCCTCTCCTGCATCTTGAGCTCCACTTGAATCTCCCGTTCCTTCGCCAAGTCCTTCCTCACGCGCCTCAGCATCTGCCGCACGGGCAGCTTCTTCTCCCTCCCCGCCTTCCGATCGAAGCTGGCCGTCCGCAGCAGCGGCGAGTCGCCAGCAGGCGAGGTCGCGAGGACGGGGCTCTTGTTGCAGAGCTCATCCTTCGCCAGCCCCACCGCCCGAATGGCCAACTCCACCCGAGCTCTCTCGGCGTCCAGGACCACCTTGGCCAGTTCCGCGGCGTTGGCCTGCTTCGCAAACTTCTCCACCATCTCCACCGCCGGCGTGCCCACCACGCGCTCCGCGAGGTCTCGACATCGCGTCACGAGCGCCTCCATTTCGCGCGACGCGTCGTCGACGCCTCGGCTGGCCATTGTCTGCGAGGGGCCGCGCAGCTCCGCCTCCTTGGCGAGGAGCAGCAGCGACTCCTCGAGGCCCCGGAGCTCCACCAGCGACACCATCGGCTCCATGCTGCAGCGACGCGCGCCGGGCCCGGGCAGCAGCGGCAGTACAACAAGCGGAGGTTTCGAGGTCTTTTGGCGCGAAATCCAAGTCGAAAAACCGTTGTGTGTGTCTTCCACAATGAGTTTACAGTATTCGGACAGTAGACAAGCTTTTGGGGTTGGCCGCTAGCCCAAGTTTGGAAGTTGGAGACTGTGTAGGGTAGTGTAGTGTTGAGCGTGCAAAGTAACGCGTGGAGAATAGTGTACCGAATAAACGGAGCGTCGAATAGAAAGAAAGCTTGTGAGCGCGTGGTATGGCTCCGCGGCGTCCGCCTCACAATTTCATTTTTTAAAACATAAAAATCAAGTCCAAAATAATTCAAACAGCTATTGCAAAGGAGCATGAACAATCTCACTCCAAAAAATATTTAATGATTGTTTAAAATATTACGATCCTTCCATATAGTATGATAGCGACAATTTTTAAAATATGAAGGTCCAAAAGCTCAAGGGAATGCGGGAGAGACAGCGTAACCGGACAGAGACTTCCTCTGCAATTTGCGTTTTGCAGCGG
>JAAMXY010001092.1:0-10478 GCA_019677205.1 Pinguiococcus pyrenoidosus
ACGACGACTTCGGTGAGGACGTGGACATCAGCCACGACTACGTCATCGTTGGCGCCCCGAACCGAGACAACGGCATCAGCAACTCGGGAGCGGCCTTCATCTTCCAGCTCGACGCAAGCAACAACATCGTTCGTACAACCGAGCTCTTGGCGAGCAGTCGAAGCAGCAGCGACAAGCTTGGCCGCGCAGTCGGCATTGATGGAAGCATTGCTATTGCTGGGAGTCCGAAGAACGACAACAGCGGCACGAACACCGGCGGGGTGTATGTCTTCCTGACCAGCGACAGTGGGGTCACCTGGTCGCAAGTCGCCTTGCTTGACGGTGGTGGCGAAGCTGCGGATCACGATCACCTGGGCCGATCGGTCGCGGTCAGCGGCGGCGTGATCATCGCCGGCGCTCCTATCCGCGACGACGACGGCTCCCGCAGCGGCGCCGCCTACATCTTCAAGAGCTCCGACGGCGGACTCACCTGGTCGCACGCCTCGCGCCTCAATGCTCCGACGCCGCAGGTGAACGCGGAGTTCGGGTCTGACGTCGATGTCGAAGGAGACTTGGTGGTGGTCGGCGCCCGATACGAGGACTTCTCGGACACGGACAGCGGCGCGGCCTACCTCTTCAGAGCGGACAGTACGTTCTCGACCTGGGCGTTTCAGACCAAGCTGGTGTCGTCGAGTACGTCAGGCTCGGACAACGAGGGGAACGGAGTCGCCATCACGACCAACGCCGCCATCGTTGGCGCTCCCGGCGAGGACACCCCGGGTGGTACCGCACCCGGCGCGGCTTACATCTACAAGTTCTCGTTCTCGCCGCTGTCGGTCGCTCTGGAGTACAAGCTGACTTCTTCGGCGGGCGGGGCCTCGGACAATCTGGGCAACAGGGTTGACATCGATGGCGGCTTCGCTGTGGTGGGCGCCTACAATGCGGACACGGACAGCGGCGTCGACGCCGGCGCCGTCCACATCTACAAGCTGACGGCGGGCCATAGCTGGACTGAAATGGCCCGGCTGGAAGAGGTGAACCCAGGCGCTGGCCATACCTTCGGCTACGACGTGGGCATTGACGAGACGAACCTCCGGGTGGTCGTGGGCGCTCCGGCCAACAGTGCGATCAACGTAGAGGTCGGCGCGGCCAACATCTTCTGGTCCGACGATGGCGGCTCGTCGTGGACGGGCTATGAGATACAGCTGGACGCTGTGATGCGGAACGATCGCTTCGGGGAGGCCGTAGATATCACCGACAAGTTTGCGATTGTGGGCGCCCCGTACCGAGACACAAGCGATACGAATACCGGAGCGGCGCTCATCTTCGAACTGAGTCCAAGTCATAGTGTGGTCCGTACCACCGAGCTCACCGCCAACGATGCGGAACGATATGACAGCTTTGGAGAAGCAGTGGCGATTGATGGTAGCATCGCCGCGGTGGGCGCCCCTCGAGATGATGAGGCCGACAAGAACACCGGATCGATCTATGTGTTCGTTACGAGCGACGGCGGCAGCACCTGGCCACAGGTAGCACGGCTCGACGCTGGCGCCGAGGCGGACAGGCTCGATCGGCTGGGAGGCAGAGTGGCGATCAGCGGCGGCGTCCTTGTGGGCGGCGCCTGCAGACGAGACCATGACGAAGTTGGCGATGACGTCGGCGCTGCGTACATCTTCACGAGCGTGGACGGCGGTGCGTCATGGACTACGGCGGCCTCGCTGCGGTCACCGGATCCCGAAGCCGGCGCTCAGTTCGGCTACGATGTGGACGTGGAGGGAGATCTGGTGATCGTGGGCGCCGCTTACGAGAACCAGCCCGACTCGGTCGTTGACAGTGGGGCCGCCTACATCTTCCGCGCCGACGGCTCGCTGACGAGCTGGACGTATCAGACCAAGGTTGTGTCGGCGAGCTCATCGACGTCCGACCTGGAAGGGCACGGTGTCGCCATCACGTCCTCTACTGCCATTGTAGGCGCTCCGCAGGAAGATGCCAACGGGACTCCGGCGTCGGGAGCGGCTTACGTGTACTCTCTGTCCACCTCCCTCCTCAGCGTGCTTCTGGAGGACAAGGTCACTGCCTCGGATGCGTCGCAGTACGATGGTCTGGGCAAGCGCGTCGACGTGGATGGCGACTTCGCCGTGGTGGGCGCGTACAGCGCGAATACGGCCTACGGCAACAACGCCGGGGCGGTGTACGTGTACCGCACCCCGAGCGGTCTCAGCTGGACGGAGGTCGCGAAGCTCGAGGAGATCAACCCCGGAGAAGATCACGACTTTGGATATGACGTGGCGGTCGACGAGACGCATCTCCGCGTGATCGTGGGCGCTCCCGGAAACGGCATGAGCAGGCCGGACGGTGGCGCCGCCAACATCTTCTGGTCCAACGACGCTGGCGCCACGTGGCTGGGCGTCGAGGTCACAGCCAGCGGTATCGGTGAGGGAGATAAGTTTGGCTTCGCGGTGGACATCACCGACGAGTACGCCATCGTCGGTGCACCGAAGCGGGACGTCGGTAGTCATTCCAATGCCGGCGCAGCTTTCATCTACCAGCTCGACGCCTCCAACAGCATTGTCCGTACCACGGAGCTTACTGGGAGCGACCGCAAAAAAAATGATATGTTTGGAAACGGTGTCGGCATTGACGGACAGATCGCAGTCGTTGGTTCTCCGAACGACGACGGTGGTGCAGGGAATGCTGGATCCCTGTATGTCTTCACCACGAGCGACAGTGGGGCCACTTGGGTGGAAGTGACAACGCTCACCGCTGGGCCGGAGAGCTCTGGCAATGACAGGCTTGGCAAGCGAGTCGCCCTCAGTGGTGGCGTAGTGATCGGCAGTGCGTTTGAACGCGATGACGACGGCAGCGAAAGCGGCGCCGCGTACTTGTTCACGAGCGAAGACGGGGGGAGCACCTGGTCGGCTCCGATTCGTCTCAACTCGCCGGACCCCGAGGCCAGTGCGCAATTTGGGTACGATGTGGACGTTGAGGGCGATCTGGTCATTGTGGGTGCCCCATTCGAAGATTTCGGCGGCGGTGGACTGGACAGCGGAGCTGCGTACCTCTTCCGCGGAGATCGCAGCTTGTCGAGCTGGTCCTTCCAGTCGAGACTGGTATCGGGTGGCAGCTCTGCTGGAGACGAGCAGGGGTATGGTGTTGCTGTGAGCGCACGGTCAGCCGTGGTGGGAGCACCAGGAGTTGGTCCCGTTGGGGAGGAGCGATCGGGTGCGGCGTATATGTATGCCATCGCTAAGGCACGGGTTGTTGGTGAGCTACCGTAGACGTCGAAAGACCACGGTGACGGCGAGTTGACCCATGTAGCGATGTGAGCTGATCGTGGTTTGGCTTCTGAAAATGATTAGAGAAGAGGAGGAGGAGGGATGTATCGTCTGAAGAACAAGAAGGGAAAAGTGAATCGGCGACTAGAATGGCGTGTCAAGGCACCCGGGCCTTGAAGGCTTGTGTACTTGCACAGGGAGAGAGGAGTAGCCAGGAGACAATGCAAGTGCGCGTCCGTGAACGGCGATGGAGGAGATCTCGCATGCGGCGAAACGAAATGAACAGTACAACGAACGATATCCCAATTAATCATACACGTCTGGAGCTGCCGGCCTCTGCGCTCATCTGCCCCTCGGATCCGGATTCCTGTCGCCACTCCTGTCCCTGTCCGCGTCCCTGTCCTTCTCACCGCTCCTGTCGTCGTCCCTGTCTTTCCGCTCATCGGCAGCGGCTTCCTCGCTTCTCACCCGCTTCTTCGGCTCCCAGTCCGGGTGGTACGTCCGATCGTCGTCGCGAGAGTGGCGGGACGGGCGGTAGAAGATGCCTGGGCTGGGGCCAAAGCGCTCGTGCAGCTCCCGCTTGAGTCCCTTGCTGATCTTGTGGACATGCATGAAGTTGCAGTAGCCTCCGCGCTTGCAGACGCCCTCGTCGTACTGGCGGCAGCGCGCCTCGCGGAACTCGGTCACGGGAGAGAACTCCGTCACCAGCGGACGGCAGTTGTAGTAGCGCCCGAACAAGCTCTTTAGCGCCGAGTCCGCCTCTTCCTCGTCCTCGAACTTCACGTACACGTTGCCCACCAGGTGGTCGCCCAGGTTGTCGCACACGTTCATCTCTTCGATTTTGCCGTGGCGGCTGAGCTCCTCGTACACTTCGTAGTAGAACTCGTCGAACTCCTCCTGCGCCTTGGCCACGTCCAGCTGCGCCTGGTCCAGTCCGGCCGCAGTGAGCAGGGACACCGGGTTCTGCCACATGTGCGGCACCAGAATGGTCTGCGAGAACTGTGGCTTGTGGTGCTTGCGACTGCAGCGCTCTCCGTGGCGACACGCGCCGATCTTGTAGTAGAACGGGCAGTTCACCTTGTCCTCTTCCGTGCCATGGATGCGCGCGAGGTGCGCGGCGCCGCCGGACATCTCGTCAACTTCCCTGTGGTACACGCGCGCGAATATCGGTGGTATGTGGCTCTCGAACTTCGACGGCAAGCTGGCGAAATTTTAAACTAATAATATTCGAGGACTGCTCCAATTGTTCTGGAAAGAGTTTGGACTTTGTCGATATCCTTCTGTCACAATCGGGGTTTTCCCGCGCTTTTGCGTTCGTATTTCTGAGCCGCTTCGAGCTGGATTTCCCAGAACTGCGGTGCCAAGATGACCGAGTTCGAAGTTCCGTGGGTCGAGAAGTACCGCCCGCAGCTGCTGTCCGACGTGGTGGGCAACGCGGACACTGTGGCGCGCCTGGCGGCCATCGCGGAGATGGGCAATCTTCCGAACGTGATCTTGTGCGGTCCGCCGGGCACTGGCAAGACCACGTCCGTGCACGCTTTGGCGCGCCAGATGCTAGGCGATGCGTATAAGGAAGCTGTGCTGGAGCTGA
Source organism: Pinguiococcus pyrenoidosus (assembly GCA_019677205.1). Taxonomy (NCBI): domain Eukaryota; class Pinguiophyceae; order Pinguiochrysidales; family Pinguiochrysidaceae; genus Pinguiococcus; species Pinguiococcus pyrenoidosus. Next base: position 4,846 of record JAAMXY010001092.1, read on the forward strand.
ACGCATCGGACGCGCGTGGTATCGACACGGTGCGCGGGCGCATCAAGATGTTCGCGCAAAAGCGCGTCACTCTGCCGCGCGGCAAGCACAAGATTGTGATTTTGGACGAGGCGGATAGCATGACAGCCGCGGCGCAACAGGCGATGCGACGCACGATGGAGATCTATAGCAACACCACACGTTTCGCGCTGGCGTGCAACATCTCCACGAAGATCATCGAGCCTATCCAAAGCCGCTGCGCCATCCTGCGCTATACGCGCCTCTCCGACGACCAGATTCTGGAGCGACTGCGGCAGGTGTGCGAGGCCGAAGACGTGGGCTACACGCAGGAGGGATTGGACGCCATCGTCTTCACCGCGGAGGGAGATATGCGTCACGCGCTCAATGGGCTGCAAAGCACGGTGTCCGGCTTCGAGTATGTGTCCCAGGAGAACGTGTTCAAGGTGTGCGATCAGCCGCATCCCGTGACGGTGCGTCGGATCATTGGCAGCTGCGAGAAGAAAGACCTCTTCCAGGCGCTCGACCTCCTCAAGGGCCTCTACGATACCGGATACAGTGCGCAGGTGCGCGATGCGACGATGCCGGAAGGCTTTGCAGCTTTTGGAAGACGACGAAGCCTCATGCCACTTCTCCCGTGCGCCTTGCTCCTTGTGAATTTCAGGACATCATTGGCACCTTCTTCAAGGTCTGCCGCAACGACAAGGAGATGCCTGAGGACCGAAAGCTGTCGTTCGTGCGAGAGATTGGCTTCACGCACATGAGGTAAGCGTCCACTCCGCCCCTCGACTTGCATCTGCTGTTCCCCCCTCCCTGGTCTCATGCCAGTTTCTTTGGGTATCTTTTTGCAGAATTGCGGAGGGCATGGGCTCGATCCTGCAGCTGCAAGGGCTGCTGGCGAAGCTCTGTGCCGTTGCATAGAGAAACGGAGCACGAAGCATGAGTCAACTGCAGAATCACCGTTGGTTACTTCCCGCTTTCCGGCTTTCCGGCTTTCCGGCTTTCCAGCTTTCCGGCTTTCCGGCGTTCTGGCTTCCCGGCGTTCCCCTGCGCTCACAGGGCCGCTTCTCTCGCCCGCTGCACCCCTCCAAGGGCGTTTATGACAGCCTGCAGCGGCGGTCATGCTTTCTCATAGTCCAGCAGCCGGTACAGCAGAACCCGTCCGCGGTCGTTCCCGAGCACCAGGTATCCGCCATTCGGGCTGAAATCCGCGCAGAAGATGTAGCGAAGCGGCGTCTTGGCGGTCGGCCAGTTGGCGAACACCTTGCCGCTCGGCAGATGTACCAGACGCACGGCGTCCCTCTCGAATCGCGACGCCATCACAAATACCTGGTGTGAAAAGAAAGGAAACGCACCAGGATGAGCACATAGATCGACGCTGCTTCCACCCTCTCTGCGGCTCTGCCGTCCGGGCCGGAGCTCAGGTAATGAGATTCCACGATAAATAGCATCAGCGACAGTGTGTGTCTGCAGTTGTCCCTATCGTTTCTTCTTCACAGCTCGCAGGTACCGTTCTCGCGGCCAATCAAGACATGCTTACCTGAGCATCTCTTGTTGCCGCCACGGTATCGATGGTCGTGCGAAGATTCAGTATGCTGCGATGCGGACTCGGCTGCATGAGCTGCGGCACGGCCGCAGTGGAGACGCGCTGCCCGACGACGTCGACGCGGTGCGTGTCGTAGACGTTGACCACGCCGCTTTCGCTGCCAACGAGTGTGAAGCCATTCGACCCCGGCTCGCCAGGCGTCCAGCCCTCCGTGCGATTCGTGCAGAGCAGCGCGGAGGTGACGGTGCCACCCTCGTTTGCGTAGCGATGAAGGCACGCCTGCGAGCGCAAGTCCCACGTGTACACATCCGCATCACCGCCGGAGGTCAGGAGCCGAGTGGAATCGGCGGAGAACGTGACGGATCGCGCCGTCCCATTCATCTTCACGTCCCAAACCAGGGCCTTGGTTCTGGTGTCGGCAAGCAGAACGTAGCCGTCATTGCCGACGAAGGCCAGCATCCGCCCATCTGGCGACGCGGCGAAGGTCTCGAGCGACTTGTCCTTCCTTCCCAGCAGTCCCGGCACCCGCTGCGCCTGGCCCGACTCCACGTCGAGCATGTAGAAGAAAGGCCGCCGCGACACCAAGCACGCTTTCTCCCCTTGCGGTCCCAAGAACCGTGCGTCGTGCACGGGGAAGTTGGGAATGTGCATGGAGTGTAGCTTGTCATTGTGCACGCCATCAATGCTGAAGAAGCGGACCGTCTTGTCGAAGCCCGCAGTCATCAGGATTCTCCCTGCGGGGTGGAACCGCGTGGCGCGAACGGTCGCCTCGCTGGGTCCGTGCTGGTTGGCATCACGGCAGCGCTTGATCGCAATCTGCGACTCCGGCAGTCTGGTCCTCTGGGAGCCACTTGCCACCAGCGGCGTCGACGACGCCAAGTACTGGTCCATGTTGTCTGCCCCTCTAATTCCCCCACCCTCATCATCATTTTCACCGTTTTCACCGTCTCCCCCATCCTCGTAGTCATCATCTTGATCGTGGGGAAAACCACACGCACACAGACACATACACGGTAGACACAAAGTGAGTTGGGGTGCAACGGCATAGCCCTCTTGGCTGTCGCCAGAAACGCGGCCAAAGAGAGAGAGAGAGAGAAAGAGAGAGAAACGCCTCAAGAACTTACCGCCATTCCTGCTCGGTTGATTCTTAAGACGGCCGAAGGCGTCCAGCTCCGCCCAGTCGCTCGCGATGGTATGCGCGCGGAAGCGCTCCCGCAGCTTCTGCTCCAGCTGGCCAGGCGTCACCAAATCCTCGGTCTCCTCCGACCGCAGCTTCTTTAGTCGCGTGTCCTGCTGCAACGAAACCATGCCCAAGTCGCCCAGCATCATATCGTCCTCGTCCATCCACGCAGGCAGCAAGCGAGGCGCCGGGGCCCCCGAATCCTCCTCCTCTTCCTCGGACGCCAAGTCCATCTCCTGGTCCTGAGCGCCCTCGCGCAGCCAACCCCGAATGCGCTCCTCGCTCAACTCCCCCTCCGCACTCTCATCGCCTCCCAGAGACGAGCCGAACAACTCGCGCACCAATCTGGCCTCCTCGGCGCGCTCCGAGGCGCTCAGGACCACTGGCAGTGACGGACGGACATCCGGCGACGCCTGCGCCGGCGGGCGCGAGTCGGGCGCGGCGGCCCAGCCGTTGCGCGCCGATCTCGGGCCGGGGGAGCGGGGCCGCTTCCGCGACGCCGCGGTCTTCGGCATGGCCGCGCAACTGCGGCGCGGATTCGTGCCGCGAGACAGACAGAGAGAGGGAGAGAGAAAGAGCGCGAGAGGGTGTGGACAGACTTGTCTCTGTCGCCAACGCGGAAGATGAGGATGAGCGAAGAGGGGACAGACTCCCGCTTTCGCTTCCCGTTCCTCGTTTCTGTCCGCTTCGCTTGGGGCGTGGAGACGGAGACTTGCAGCTGATTCTCGGTCTCTGTCCGGAAACGCAGCGCCTGTCCTTCTGTGGATCTCCTTCCGCCGTGCCATTGCACAATTAGGGGTAGGATCGGTTCAACTGGTGCGCAATGTCTCCAATCGGAATCCAAAGGCTTCGGGCGCCTTAGACGCGCTGTGCCACAGCGCCACAAACCAGAAGCATGCTCCGCGCCCGCAAGACGCCGTCTGTGGCCCGTCTGGCGTCGCTCCTCCTCGGCCTGTGCACTCTGGTGGCTATGGCGAGCGCTCTGTCGCAGAAGCAGCGCCGACGCGGCGGTGCTCGCCGGATGAACGCCGACTCCTACGCGATCGGGGACCGAAAGCACTGCTTGGTGACTGGGGGCTCCGGCTACATCGGCAGCCACACCTGCCTGGTGCTGCTGGAGGCCGGCTACGAGGTGCGTCGTGCTGCTTTGGCGGCGTTCGAGAGGGGTTTCGAGCGCTGGGCGGTGCTGCAACTGCTGTGGGATGGCTGAAGAAGGGTTGCGGAAAGCGTTCTTTGGGACCCTAAAGCGCTCTGGGCGCCGCAGGTCACCGTGTTGGACAATTTGTGCAACTCGTCTCCCGAGTCGCTGACGCGCGTGGCGGAGCTCACGGGCAAGGGCCACGCGCTGCACTTCTTCGAGGCGGACCTGCGGGACAAGGAGGACGTGCGCGAGATTCTGGCGGGTATTCCGAAGGTGGACGCTTGCATCCACTTCGCGGGGCTCAAGGCCGTGGGCGAGTCGGTGAAGCTGCCGCTGCTCTACTACGAGAACAACGTGCAGGCCACCGTGTCGCTGCTGCAGGTGCTGCAAGAAGTCGACTGCAAGACCTTCGTGTTCTCCTCCAGCGCCACGGTCTACGGCGATGCGGCCGTGCCCATCACCGAGGAGTCTCCGGTCGGTCACGGCATCACCAACGCCTACGGCCGGTCCAAGTTCATGATTGAGGAGATCCTCGGCGACCTCGCGAGGAGCCCCGAGGGCCAGGACTGGAGGATCACGATCCTGAGATATTTCAACCCCGTGGGCGCCCACGCGTCGGGGCTCATCGGCGAAGACCCGCATGGCCCCCCCAACAACCTCATGCCCTACGTGAGCCAGGTCGCCGTCGGGCGGCGAGAGAAGCTCAGCGTCTTCGGCAACGACTACGACACCCCGGACGGCACGGGCGTGCGGGACTACATTCACGTGATGGACCTGGCCGAGGGCCACACCAAGGCCCTGGACTACATGGACCACCACGGGCCGGGCAAGCACATCTTCAACCTCGGAACGGGCCGAGGAAACAGCGTCCTGGAGATGGTCGCGGCCATGAAGAAGGCGTCGGGGCGGGAGATCCCCTTCGAGTTCGCGCCGCGCCGGGCGGGGGACCTCGCCACCGTGTACGCCGACACGGCCAAGGCCGCGAGTGAGCTTGGGTGGACGGCGAGCCGAGACATAGATGAGATGTGCAAGGACTCGTGGGCGTGGCAGCAGAAGAACCCGCAAGGCTACGCCGACGCGAGCGTGCCACGCTCCTGAGGAGCCGATCGAGATCAACTCCGCTGTTGCTTGAGATGCACGCGCCGCGCCTCACACATGCCCTCTACCCTATCTCTAGCACTCTGTTTACACGCCGAAGGACGAGAAGAAGTCCTCTCCGGTCGGCGGCGCCTTGGCCGGCGCTGCTGCAGGCTTGTCCTTAGACACGCTTCGGGCGGGACTCGTCTTGACGACCTGTGCCCACGGGTCTTCTTCTCCCGTGCCGGCCGCCGGTGCGGGGGACGCCACCTCCGAGCGAGTCGCCAGATTCACGGGCTGCACCGGCTGCGCTGGCTGCATCGGAGGACGCGCACCCGGGACAGGATCGGCTGGCGGTGCCGCATCGGAGAAGGGCTTGCTCTCTTCGGGCATTCCCGACGGCCCGAGACCGAACGACTGCGCCGCACCCGCCTCGGTGCCAGTCTGCCCCTCCTCCTCCTCTTGCTCCGGATCCACTGCTGCCAAAGCCTGGGACCATAGGGACGTGGCCCCCGCAGCAAGCGTCGACCACCCCGTTTTGACATTCTCGGACACGTTGTTCAGAAGCTCCGTGCGCTGCTCGTCGTCGCCCAGCGCGTCCGACAGATTCTTCCACCCACTCGAGAGCGTCTCTCCGATCTTGGCCTCTTCGAGAGTATGTGCGGTCTGCCCGGCCAGCGCAGTAGCGTTCT
>JAAMXY010001095.1:0-36763 GCA_019677205.1 Pinguiococcus pyrenoidosus
CAAGGCGCTGCTCCAGGGACCGCACGCGCTCCTCCGAGCCCTTGTGCTCGATGCGAAGTTGGCGCGTCTCCTTCTCAAGAGCTCGGTAGCGATCTTCGGCCTCCTCCTGAGCGTCCCTGGCCGCCTGAAACTGCTCTGCTGATACCGAAGAAGTCGGTGCCTTTGCCCTAGAAGACTGCGCCTGCAGGTCGGCGCGGAGCTGCCTGATCTCCCTCTCCAGCTCGGCCTTTCGAGACTCCACACCCTCCAGGGAGCCGCGCATGGTTTCGAGCTCGTTCACCGAGTGCTGCTTGTCGTGGGCCGCTTGCGCTTGGAGCAAGCGCATCTCCTTCTCGAGTTCCCGGTTGCGCAGGTCCGTTTCCCGCTGTGCCTCGCGAGCAGCTTGCAAGGCTCTCTGGGCGTCGCGGGCTGCTTGCACCGCGGACTGCAGCTGACCGGACGAGGCCGACGACCCGCCCGCCTTGCCCTTCGCGCCGTGCACCTGGGCCGCGCCAAGCTCGACGCACTTGACGCGCGAGCCAAACTGCAGCGTACACACGGTCTCAGGGACGTCGTCGAGCGCCGGTGATACCTGGATCACCACCAGCGCCTTTCCGTGCCGCTGCAGGCTGTTTGACAGGAGCCAGGTGAGCTTGGAGTTGCGGAAGGGCACGTGGTTGTTTGAGCTGTTGCCGGACGCTTGGGTAACTTTCTGCTTCACTCGCAGCGCGTTGAAGACGTCGCCGAGCGTGCTCAACGACTTGTTGATCGCCGCGGCTTCTTTCAGATTGTCTCCGGTGGCTCCAGAGCGGCTGACGCGCTCGCTTCCGGCGAGATCCACCAGGACGAGGCGCCCATTCAAGGTCTTGTGCTTGGTCTTCGTCGGATCCACGGGATCTGCAAAGGGTATCCGCGATTCCGTATTGATGAGCAGCACAGAGTGGGACCGGGAGCTCTCTGCGTTGCAGTTCGTGGATGCGATTGCGCGATTCTCCTTCCCCAGGCGCATGGCCCTCTCGACGTCCTCCACGTTTGTAGCTTGCTGAACGGTCACATTCTCGATAAAGACCCCATCCGCACCTTGCCGCAAGGACAGTTCCGGATTGTCCGCAGCGTCCGTCAAGAGATCCCGGACCTTCTCGTTGTAAATCTCTACCATGGAGAAGGACACCTTGATGGAAGCTTCGCCGCTCCTTTGCCGTTCATCTCGGATGCGGAAGAGCTCATCCAAAGCCCGCGGGTTGATACCACGCTTGTCCGGCAGGCCTTCCATCGTGTACGTCTTCCCCGAGCCGGTTTGCCCGTACGCTAGGATGGCGCTGTGATATCCGTCAACGACCGAGGTGATCAGCGGCGATACCTCCTTGTAAACGTCCTCCTGGCTCGCGTCCTCTCCGAGGACCGCGTCATACTCAAAGGTCTTCTTGGAGAGATCATCGGAAATGCTCTGGTGCCTGTCCGTCTGGCTCACTTGCACGTGCGTGCTGTCCTTCTTCACCACCCGTCGATCCGGATCGTCCGCGGCTGACGCCAAGTCTCCGCGTCTCTGATGGGCGTGAAGCGGCCTGACGCGGCAGATAACGCGGATGTTCCCACGTATCTCGCAAAGTTCGTTGTGCAGCTTCCTGCGAATCATGCTCTCCTTGCGCAGCGCGGTCTTTGCCTCTTCAAGCTTGCGCTCAGTCTCCATGGTTTTCTCCATGCGCTCGGAGAAGTCGGTAACCTGTTCCACCAGGGACGCCCCCAAGCTCGCCATTTCGTCGCCGAACGCGCGAAGATCCCCGGATATTCCTTCCCGGAGATCCTGCATCAGTCGCCTCTTGCCGTTGGGCTCCTCGGAGGCGTCGTGCTGGTCGTTCGAACGAGGCCGAACCGCCAAAGGCTGGTTGCGCAAGGTTGTCTTCACGGCTTCGAGCCTTCGTTCCGCCTCCTCGGCGGTGCTCAGCCGATCTGACACGCTTGAGAATGCCTCCACCAGCGACCCGCTCACCGATGCAATGTCCTCTCCGAACGCGCCCAAGTCGCCAGCGATGGCGTCGCGAATTTCGCCAAAGGTTGGTTTCGGCGGCTCAGGCGAGGCGGGCCTCATCGGCGGACCCGGCGAGAGCATTATTCCTTCCTCATGCGGGCATGCCGGAGGCTTCATCGGCGTCCCGTGCTCGTCGGCAAAGAGATGGCAAGTCGTCTGGAAGAGGCGAAAGCTTAGAATCGTACTTCGTCGGCGGGAGATGCCCTACCCCGCACTGGCCAAGCGACGCACCCGGTAGAGCTCCAGAAGGCAGTTGACGACCGGCTTTTCGCGCCTCTCCGTGAGATCGGTGGCGGAGATGAGGGCATCCTCTGCGACGCCCAGCCTCCTGCATGCGTTTTGGAAGGAGTTGACGTTCTCGGCCAGCTGCCGAAACTTGCCGAGCGAGGTCAGCATTGCCGGCATCAACGAGTCTTCGCAGTTGCCGTATTTGGTGCGCAGGAGCCGCCCAGCCAGCCCACACAGGAGCATGCCGTCCGACAGGGCGTGGAGAAAGCTCGCAGAGCTCACGTCCGTGAACGCGGTGCCCATCACTTCGTCCACGAAGGATTGCACCGCAGACAGTCTCCACTTCCACACCAGCTCTGTCATTTGGCGGCGGACGGGAGAAAGGGGGAAGAGTGAACAGCTCCGTGAGCATATTGAAAACGCGTAAGGAGTGCACCTTGGTATGCACTAGCAGTAGAGAACGACACAGCACTGAGAGCGTTTACGCAGAGCGACGCACCTTTTCTCTGGCGCCTTTGAGCACTCATCGCATCGTGAGAAGGGGTGCGAGTGGGAGTCTCGGCAAACATTCTCCTCAGCGGTGCTCTTCTGCTTCAAGCTCGATCGTCTACCAGTCTCAAAGCTCCTGTTTCATCGAGGTTGCCAAAGCCGGGCGCGCGCTCAGCGCTGCGGATCCTTCAACAGGAAGAGAACACCGCTTTCGGTGCCAACGCGGGAAACCTAACGAATAAATATTTTGAAACTATACTTTGAGCGGATCGGAGCTCTGATCATCAATTCTATACAAGTTTGGTGACAAGTGGAAACGTTCTATGACTTCAACCAATGATGATCGACAATTCCGGGAACGATGTGCCAATCGCAAGAGCGTAAAGTAATTTCAATTTTCGTCCAAGACGCCACTAGCATATTTCGTATTCATATGTACTTTATATTAAGAATTATATTTCAGAGAAACCGATATGGTTTCATTTCCCGCCGAATTTACGTGGACGCGCTTAGCGCCACACAAAAGGCGTAAAATAGCTCGCTTCCTCGCCTCAGTCACTCGTTCCTAGCTCTCGCTCTGTTCCTGCGGTACTCTCTCTCGGTCGTCGTACCGATGATTTCCCTGGGGCAGATCTGAGATCGGCGAGCCTACGAATTGTGCTCAAAGCTGTCGCCATCGACTCTTTGCCACCGTTGACAGCTCTAACCCTGTGGAAGGACCATGTGAAGGACCACGTAGATGTAGCTTTGTGCCTTTCATCTCCTTGGGATGAAGCGTTGCGTGCAAAGCGTGTACGGCTGCGGAGGAGCTCGTCGAAACGACCATCGGAGCTGCGGAAGCTCGGCAGTCCACGACTTTCAAGCGGAGACTCGCGCTTGTGCTCCCAGCGCAATGAAGTAATACGCACGCTTGACGGGTTCTGTGCATTTCGAGGAACCTTTTGGTGATTGTGCTGAAAGAGTCGCCAAGGTAAGACGTAGTTGTGCTGCTCACGAAGGACGGATGTGCTTTTGGTCGAAGGGAGATGATCCATCTGATTCCTCCAAAACGGAGCGAAGACGACGTTGCTATTCTGAACTATCTTGAAGAAATCTTCTATTTCTGATCCCACTGACCGTCGCAGAGGTCCTCTGAAGATTCCAGATGTTGAATAATGTCCTGATCTCACAGCTTTTCCCATCGCTTCTTCCTCAGGTTGCGGAGAAGATCCTAGCACGTCCGTCGATCGAGGAAGTTCTCTGCTGTTCGGCATCCACCTCTTTGCGGATCCGCCTCGTTGACCCTTTCGCCGCTTCCTTCTCCCGAGCCAGCCGCTCCTGTAAGCGCCGTGAGCGTCCGACGATCTGAAGCCGCCCTGGTGTCTACAATGGATTTCCCTGGCTGCGTTCCGGGACGGTCTCGTTTCGCGCATCTCTTGCGACCGAGATACCTGCGGGTGCGGGGAGGTATCTTTGGTGTCTCTGGGTATAAGTCGGGTGCCGTTCAGAATTGAAGTTTGAACGAAAATGACAGAAGGAAAACGCCGATCTGCCGAGAGACTTCTGCGCCGCAGTCGCTGTGTGAGGCTTCGTTGGGCCGGCGCTGCGCAGGGCCAGTCCTGCATGTAGAGGCGGTGGGGTGCGTGCAGCGATGTTCCCAATGCGGCGCCTCTTGCTCCTGCTGGCGCTGTTCCGGCTGTCACAGGCGCGGAGCCTGCGCGCCACACCGCGTCTCCGGAGAGTGTCTCGGGCGCGCGCGGTGGCTGATGCGCCAGAGACGGCCCAGGAGTCGCGAGAGAGACGGGAGTTCGCGAGGTTGCTGCGCCTCAGCCTGCCCACGCTGGGCTGCACGCTCATGGATCCGGCCTTGAGGCTCATGGACACGGCCTGCGTGGGCCAGACGGCGGGCGGCGGGGCCCTCGCGCAGGCGGCCTTGGTGCCGTGTACCAATGTGTTGACCTTCGCGTTCGCGGCGCTGTTCGCGGTGGGCCAGAGCCTCACGAACTTCTTCGCAACGCACCCCTTTGACCCTCTCCGGGCGCCGACGATGACGTCTCCGCCCAATTTGGATGCGAGGAATCGGGACCTGTGCATCGGGGCGCTGCTGTCCGCCTTCCTGTTCACGGCGGTGGTGGGCACGCTGTCCACGGTGCTCATGTTGAGCCAAACGGCGCCGCTGTTGCAGTTCGTTGGCGCGTCGGCCGAGATTCTGCCGCTTGCGATGACCTACTTGAGGATCTGCGCCCCTGCGCTGCCCTTCGCAATGCTCACCGCAGTCTTGCAAGGCGCCTTCCTGGGCCAGCAGAACGCCATGTTGCCTTTGAAGGTATGCAGACGGCCAGGGAAGGGCGACCCGCCCCAGGAGGAAGCAGCCTCGACGCAGGAATGCTCTCCTCACGCAGCTCTCTGTCCTTACTTAGATTATTCTCTTGGTTGCGGGGCCCATCAACTTCTTTGGAGACATCGAGTTGACCTTGAGGAGAGACATGGGCATCGCTGGGGTGGCCATCGCGACCGCAGTTGCGCAAGTCTCTGCGTGCAGCGGCTTCGTGTACTCGTTGACGCAGCAGCCCTGGTGGAGGGCGCGGAAGACGGTGTACCGACGCCGACCGGCGTGGCGAAGCGCCGTGCGCCTGGATGTGCTCACTCCCCTCCTCAAGGTGGCGGGGGTGCTCATCTTCCGCTCCATTGCGGCCATCGCCTCGTACTCGTGCATGTCGTACTTCGCGACGAGGCTGCCCACCAAGGAGCTGGCCGCGCATCAGGTGGCGTTCCAGCTTTGGTGGTTCTTCTCCTTCGCCGTCGAGCCCTTCTCGACGGCCATCCAGTCCATTGTGGCCAAGGAGTTCAACACCAACCGCTCAGACTGCCAAAGATTCGTCAAGGCGGCCACCAAGCTGGCCATCCAAGTCAGCCTGGTTCTCGCCACGCTGCAGGCCTTGCTGCTGCAGCCCAGCCTGAACTTCGTGCTCGCGAGGGATGCAGAGGTCCGAAGCATCCTGAGCGGCTCCCTGTTCGTCATGTCCGCCCTGTCCCACATCCCGTCTGCCTTGGCCGTCGTCCTGGACGGGTGCGTCATCGCGACGGGAGGCGCGGCCTACATGCCCCGGATCTTTGCGCTGGCGGTCTCGGCATGTGTGATGACCTTGACACTCACGGCCAAAGCGGGTCTCGGCCTCAACGGGATCTGGCTCGGTGAGTTGCCTTCTCCTTCTGGCGCAGGCCCCTGTGGCGCGCACTAATCCTCGTCTGTCCGAAGGCCTCCACGCGTTCATGTTCGTCCGCCTCATTGCGCACGGAGTCTGGTCCAAGACGGTGTGGGAGCTGCTGCTTGGAAAGCAAGAGACAGAAGCCAAGTGAAGGAAGCATGGCAAGTACAACAAGCACAAGAAGTACGAGAAGCACAACAACACCACCAGAACACCCAACGCAACGAGTACAACGCAACGACTACAGGAATTTTAAAGTCTTGATATAAAAACGTCTAGGGAGAGAAACCGCAGCATCCACTACTGCATGCCTCACCAACTCTGAAGACGGCAGACACCGAGACAAGTATATACACGGCCATCTCTGGCCCCAAGAGCTCTTGCAGACACTGCTTGTGACGCAGCTCGTGGCTCCCTTGGCTATGAACATCGCTATCCCCATCGCTATCAAATTCAGCATGTCTCGTGTCTGTGCAGCTCGGGAAATCCTCCCGGGTGCGGCAGCTCGCCTTCCTCGTCCAGCTCATTCGTGACGAACTGCTCCACGTCCTCAAGCGCCGTGGCCTTGCGACGATTCTTGGAGCGCTTACGCGCGCAAACGACCACGACCGTAGCTAGATTGTTCAAGTCCCTCAGCTTGCGAGCTTGCAGCGCTTGCTGCAGCTCCACCTGCATGGCGATGGCGTCGCCGTCCCGTTCGTGGACCGCCAGCACGCGCTCGTAGGTGCGCTGCAACTCCTTCAGGCGATTCGTCTCCGCTGCCTGATAATTGGCGGCGTCCTCCAAGTGCTTCATCACGTTCTGCAGCGTTGAATCCTCGGGGTGGCAGTTGAGCGCGAGTTGTGCTGCGTTCCGAGCCTTCAGCAGACCTTCTGCGTCGCCGGCGCTCATCCCCGCCAGGCGACTCAGCTCTCGATAGACGCCCCCTTCTCGAAGCTGAAGCTCGGTGTGACTCCCCTCCTCTACAATGCTGCCCCGCTGGACAACGCAGATCTTGTCGCTGTCCACCAGCGTCGACAGCCGATGCGCAATCGCGACGCACGTCTTGCCTCGCATCAGCTCGTTGAGCGCAGTCTGGACGCCCTTCTCGCTCTTCGTATCCAGCGCTGCCGTCGCCTCGTCGAGCAGGAGCAGCTTCGGCTGCTTGACAATGGCGCGGGCGATCGTGAGCCGCTGCTTCTGCCCGCCGCTGAGGCTCTGCGCGTTGGTGTCCAAGCGGCGAGGCAGGCACTCGACATCGTGCCAAAGCTGAGCGGCGCGCAGCGCGGCCTCCACTTGCTCGTCAGTGGCTCCCGTGGCGCCCCAAACCACGTTCTGCCGGATGGAGGCGTTGAACACCACCGCCTCCTGGGTGACGACACTGACGACCGACGACAAGAACGAAGGCGCGTACGCAGTGAGCGGCCTGCCGTCCAGCAGGATGCTGCCCTCCGCCGGGTCGTAGAATCGCTGGAGAAGGTTCAACATCGTGCTCTTGCCACTGCCGCTCTTGCCCACGAGCCCGATCTTGCTCCCGGCGGGAATGTGCAAGCTGAGGTCTCTTATCACCATCTCGCCGTCCTCGCGCTTCTTGCGAGATCCCGGCTCCAGCGCCTCGGAGTACGAGAACCAGACGTTCTTGAACTCGATCTCGCCCCGAAGCTCGACGTCGCGGATTCCCTCGAAGAGCTCGATGCTGGGCTTTCGCTCGAGGAGGACCAGCATGCGCGCGCCGCCGGCCATCCAGTTGTTCCCGTTCTCGTCCTCGCCCTGGAAGAACTGCTCGACGAACCAGAGCATCCTCCAGGAGAAGCTGTGCGACATGCTGAGGGCGGTCTGCAGATACACCTCCTCCAGCAGGCCTCGACTCACGAGCCGACCCGCGTAGACTACCCCGACCGTCCGCATGACGCTCCGGAGGAACCAGATGGCCGGGTACACGTACTTCGACACGGAACGCAGGAAGCTTCCCTTGTTCTCGAAGAGATACTTGCGGTACATCTCCAGCGAGTACTCCTGCCGATTGTACAAGCGCACCGTCTTGAAGTTTCGCATCGTCTCCCCGGAGATGTCCGCGGTGAAGGAGTTCTCGGAGACATTGGTGAGGTCTCGGAGGTAGTCCACAAGGCCGTGGCCGAGTCGATAGAGCTCCTGCGAGAGAAAGCCTTGCAGAATCGCATACGTCAGCAGCTCCGGGCTGTAGTTGAGCATGGTCGCGAGCCCGCCGAAGAAGTACCCCATGGAATCGACGACATCCGGGAACTTGTACGTGAAGAAGTCGCTGACGGCGTCCGTGTCGTCCTCGAGAATGCGGAGCAGCGAATCCGCCGAGTGGCGATCGACGTACGGAACTTCGCACTGCAGCAGCTTGGCGAAGACGTCGGCCTTCAAGGTGAGCACAAAGCGCTTCGACCCGCTACGGATCAGCCACCGTTGGAGGTTCTCCATGACCTCGGTGACGCCAACCAGCACGATCGACAGGCCCGCCGTCCGGGTGAGCTCCTTCATGTCCAGTCGCTCCTCGCAGGCCAGCCTCATCAGCCAGAGATGCTCGCGGGCCAAGAGGACCTCGATCGCATTGCACGCGATCGAGACGGCCGAGCCCGCGACGATGAAGGACAGAGGACTGTCCAGGAGGCCCGGGCGCTCAGGCTGGCCGAAGAGAACCATCTGCGCCGGCGCCATTCGCCGGGAGAAGCGCTTCACGATGGGAATGATGGAGGCATACTTCTTGAGCTTGATCTTCTCCTCATCAGGTGGCTCGGTCGACGGACCGGCGTCCAGCTCGTCGTACAAGAACCGCTGCATTTGCCGCACCAGGCGCTCCTGGTGTAGAGCGTGGACTTCGAAGCGAAGGGGGACCTCGGCTTTCACCAATTCTGGGGCAATGACGTCTTGGAATCCGTCGTCGTAGCGGCCATCTTCCATCCGGACCGGAGGAAACATCCACCGCCAGGCGTTCTCCCACGCGTTCGTGCTCGGGAGAAGAACCTGCTGCAGCTGGTACGCCGTGGCTCTCTTGAGGCACCTCGCGAAGCGGGCTTTGCAACGGTCGTCATCAAGATGCAGTTGGATCGGCGTGCGAAGGGACGACAAGGACTTCGCCCTCGGCGACCCCCCGACGCACGAGACGACGCAGAGGCCGTTCAAAAAAGCATCGTTCACCGCGCCTTCCGAGTCGACGGCAATCTGAACGGCGACGTTGGCGGTACCACCGAAGGCGACAAGACCCGTGCGCTTTGGCACAAAGGGACAAGCCTCGTGACTTGCGAACGTGCTTCGCTCTGGCTGGTCAAATGACTCCGGATACAGGCGGCTGACGACCTTCACTTCTACAGTCGAGGCATCACCGTCTAGTTGACGGTATTCTTCGACGCGAGCAAGGCAGCCCTGGACGCACACGCCGTCTCCCACCCGGAAGTCGTCAATTCCGCTCTCCTCATTGGCGTCGCCCTCGTCCGATTCAGAACGCTCTTCCGTGGATCCATCTCCCGTGGATCTAACTCCCGTAGATCCAATTCCCGTGGATCCAACTCCCGTGGATCCATCTTCCTTGAATTCATCCTCCTCGTTCCTGCACCCCACACTCTTTGACTCTCCCTCTGCGGAAAGACCATCCGTCTCATTCGTGGTGATCTGCGACTGCTGGCCAGCGGAGCCGCTCTCGCGCGCGGCCTGTTCTCTGTGACCACCACGAGTGAGGCCGTTCTGTGGTTCGCCGGCCGCAAGCCAGGCCAAGGCCCCCAGGGCAGCCTCCCGTAGGGAAGCGTCGCCAGCATGCTGGAGTACCAGCACCCTGGCAGCTGCCGAAAGAGCCCTGGCGACCTGGAGAACGTGTTCCAGATCGCCCTCATCTTTGGCTTCGTTCGCGTCCCACAAGATAACGATTCCCAAATCCCCCTTGGGGCCGAAGACGACACCCGTGGGGAAGACCTCCACCGCCTCCAGGTCTTGCACTTGCGGCACGAATGACACCGGAGTCCCTCGGGCGATGATGTCGATGACGTCGGGAGCGTCGAGACCAGCGGTGGCCTCGAAGACACCGCTCGGATCCCCCAGCCAGTAGCCCATGACATCATCCTCGTCCGCAGCGGCGCCTCTGTTGGACAGCAGTCGCGCCCCAAACTCATCCTTGTCCAAGCGGAAGCTGCCGTCCATCAGCAGCTGCCGCGTCCGCAAAGCCTCCAGATTCCCCCGCTCCATGCGGACGCTCTCGTGGAGATGCTGCCCTGCGCTCCGGAGCTCTTCGACGACAGTCCCGATCCGCTCCTGGATCACCTGCTCCTCAAAGGCGCGCCAGGAGTACCGCTCAGGAGCGAAGGACACGATGAAGTAATGCGACTCGTCCACATCGCCCTCCAGATCCGGAGGGCTGAACACCTTCGCGCTGGAGAACTCCGCGCGAATGCGCCGAAGAAGTCGATCGGACGCTCTGTGGCTGCGAGAATCCACCCACACCACCGCCACGTTCCTGCGAGAGTTCTTCTCTGCGAGCTCCTCGTCCTCTCGGCGCCGGCGCGCGGCCTCCCTCTCCTCTTCGATGAGCTTGTCGGACAGGACCCTTCTGTCCGAGATGTCCAGGCCCTCTTCCTCCAGCAGTCTCCGGCGCTTCTCGGCCCTCCGAGCCGCCCAGAGTCTTCGCAAGAGGCGCTTGAAGCCGAAATACGCCGGCAGGAGCCCTGTGAACACGATGACTAGCGCGAAGAACGGGTCCTGTTTAAACCGGCGCGCGAAGAGCCGGAAGGTGTCCGGGAAGCGCCGCCACAGCGCTTCGAAGGACATCAACAGCGACACCATGCCGCGGTCCAAACCTCTGGAGGGCATCTGCCCTGGAGGACTGGCGCTGGAAGCAGCGCCCGAGAGTGCTCAGCGCTCACCGGCGCTACAGGGCGGACAGAGACGAACTCCGCGGACCTCTCAAAGCACTCAAACTCTGAGTGATGAGAACAAGACGAAGCGCGGCGAAATCAGGGGCCGGCCGCTTCTTCTTTCCATTCTTCGCGGCCCACGTCGCTGAATCAGCTGACCGCGGCAAGAACAACATCGCTGAAAGCGAGAAAACGCCACGCGGGCGCGATGGTAAAGGGCCCACGGCGCGCTGCTGCGCGCCAGAAGGCCTTGGGCGAGCGGGCGCAAGAGCAGCTGTCCGAGCCGGCCGCGGAGGACGTCGAGAGGCTCTTCTCCGAGGACCGCAGTGGCGCGCGGAAGGCCTCTCGTGCGGCCAAGCGCCGCCGAGACGATGCGGCGCCCAAGGTTTTCAGCGTTGTGGAGCAGCGCCGAGTCCAGAAGATGCTGGAGAGGGGCCTTCCGGCGAAGAAGGCCGAAAAGAAGCCGGAGGTGCGGCTGGAAGATCCGTGGGCAGAGGGATCTGCAGCCAAGCAAGCGCCTCCGCGGGTGAAACGACGGCGGACACCGGCGGTCATCCTTCCCAGTCCTGGCCAGAGCTCGAACCCCAGCCTCACGGACCACCAGGATGCGCTGGGTGAAGCGGTTGCGGCGGAGATCGAGCGTGTCGAGGCGGAGAAAGAAGCGTCGCGGCCGATCACGCGGGGCTATTTCCTTCCTGGCACGGTCGAGAACGACCGAAGCGACTCGGAGGACAGTCTGAGCGACTCGGACTCGGAGGACGAGGCTGGGAAGGCGGCCGCGGCCAGGAGATCGCGGAAGGAGCGGAGAGGCGTGCTGACCCGGGCCGAGCGCAACAGACAGCGCCTGGCGAGGCAGCGGGCGGTGGCGCAGGAGGAAGAGCGACGCAGGGGGAAAAAGCTGCGAGCAGTGAACGCTGCCGGCGACATCCTGAAGGATGTCACCAAGAAGGAAAGGGAGAGGCGCCTGGCACGAGAGGAGCTCAAGCTGCTCAAGCAGCAGGCCTTGGAGGAGATTGAGGATCCGACGGACAAGGCGGAGGTGGCCCTGTCGGAGGACATCTCCTCGAGCCTGCGCCAGCTGAAGACGATCGGCTCGCAAGTCTCTGAGCGGGCGAAAATCATGGCGGCGCGAGGGAATGGCGTGCACAAGGCGAAGCGGCAGAAACGGAAGCGAAAGATGAACAAGAAGATCCGAACGATCGTGCGTGCGTGAGAACCATGACGCGTGAGAACCACGAAGCGTGAGAACCACGAAGCGTGAGAACCACGACGCGTGAGAACCACGAAGCGTGAGAACCACGAAGCGTATCCACGCAACTGGTGATTTAGTCTTATCCCTCTCAGATCCTCGCTACCTTCCTGCCCGACCCTAGTTTCTCCGAAGCAGTATCTACTCATCATGCTGATGAACATGCATCAGTGCATCGTACCCAAAAGGAAAAGACACGTAGGCGTACATAATCATCGCCAAGCCAGCAAGTTAAACGAGGAAGAGATCTTCTGTGAAGTCCGAGTAGTCCAGGCCGTCCTCGGTGCCATCCTTGACGTGCATCCGCGCGGTCATCCACTCCAGCGCGGAGGCGTCCGGGAAGCACTCTTGCAAGGTCTTGTTGCTGATCGCGTCCCGTCCGCCCGCCAGACTCCGGAAGGCGGAGACCACCGAATCCTTGGTCGATCCCCTCGTCAGCTGCTCCAAGAAGAAGGCCGCGAAGCCGTCGAAGTTGAGCGCCCCCGGTGTCTTTCTTGTGAGCTGGATGTACTTCTCGTCGAGCTCGTCGTCGGGGATGATCAACCCGATGGCCTGCGCGCCGTCCGTGAACTCCTTCGGCGTCAGCGTTCCGCTCTTGTCCTGGTCCAGCAGGTCGAACACTTCCCGGATCTCCTTGGCCTGCTGCGCGCTCATCTCGACATCCGACTCGGCGGCAGCTGCCGTGGCCTGCGCCTCGTCGAGGCCCGACCGGATCACGTTGCCCAGCTCTTCGAAGTCGACCTCGAGCGACTGCATGGTCTCGCCGATCATGGTGTTCGAGAAGACGCCCGCCTCCTTCTGCGCATCCGAGGCGGCTTGTGCGGCCTCCAGCTTCTGCTGACCATCCGTCTCGAACTCCTTCTTGAGGCCCTGGAGGGTCTGCACCAGCTCAGAGGCGTTGCGGTTGCCCGCCTTCTCGAGCGCGGTGGCTCTTCTCGAGGCGTCGTCCAGGAAGCTCTTCAGCTCCGACGCCGTCCCGGCGAAGTCCTCGCGTGCCTTCTGCTGTGCCTTCTCGTCCTCTAATGCCGCGGCCAGCTGCGCGTCCCGCTCGTCGATCTTCTCCAGGATGGCTTCGTACTCGGACTTCATGGTCTGGTAGTCCGCCGTCAGCGGAAGGTCCCGCCCCTTGCTCTCCAGCGCCTCGCCGAGGGCGAACAGCTCCTCCAGCGCGTCACGGTGCGCCTCGGCCGCCTCCTTCGTGGCCTGCAGCTTCGCCTGCGCCTCCTCGACCGCAGCGATGGACCCCGAGACGTACGGCTCCCCGGCCGCCTCGTCCAGCTCGTCGATGGTGAACTCGAGGGGCGGGGCCTTGGCGTTGAAGTCCTTCAGCATGTTGAGGATGGTCTTCTCCTCCTCCAGCTGCGCGACGACGGCTGCCTTGTACTCCTCTGCCGCCTGCTGGCACACGGCGTCCATCTCTTCGATCTTCGCCATCCGCTCGTTACAGGGCTCGCACTCCTTGTGCTCCGGGCTGATGTCGCCGACGAGCTCCTTGCACGTGCCCACCATTCCTGCGTGGAGATCGTACTGCTGCTCGTGGGCCGCGAAGCGCTCCAGCAGGACCTGGCACTTCTCGACGCTGTTGCCGTAGTCGGGGGTGCCATCGCCGTGGCCGAAGAGGGTCAGCGCCTCTTCGTAGAAGGTCTCGATCTTGCCGGCCTTGGCCTTGAAGCGCGCCACGAGGTAGTCGCTGGAGCGCAGGGCGTCGTAGAGGCGCACCAGCTCGGCTTC
This sequence comes from Pinguiococcus pyrenoidosus, assembly GCA_019677205.1. Classification (NCBI taxonomy): domain Eukaryota; class Pinguiophyceae; order Pinguiochrysidales; family Pinguiochrysidaceae; genus Pinguiococcus; species Pinguiococcus pyrenoidosus. The sequence goes on from JAAMXY010001095.1 coordinate 13,741, forward strand.
GTAGGCGTTCTCCTTGTCTTCCAGGGCCTTCCAGGAGGAGTTGAGCACGGCCGCGTCGATGCTCCTGTCGGGCTGGTAGATCGCGCGGTGGTTGTTCGCCTCGGAGGTGCGGATCTGCACGATGAGCCCCTCGAGGTTCGTGAGCTGCCCCTTCCGCGACGGCTTCACTTCGGAGCGGTACGCGTAGAACTCCTTCAGCGCATCCCGCACTTCCTCCGTGGAAAGGTTGGTCGGCGTCTCCGCGTATCTCGCGCACTTCTCGTCCACCCAGGAGACCAGCTCGCGAGCCTTGGATTCGTAGTCCTCGATCCACTGATCGTGCTTGCGCCGGACCGCGTAGGCCTTCATGATGATTCCCGTGAGCGCTTCCCGCTGCGCAAGCGCCGCAAAGGCCTGGAAGTAGAGCGTCATCTGCGCGATGATGGACTTCTCGTCGGGCTTCACAGACCCGGCCACGTCCTCCACGTCGAGCAGGCGTTCAATCCCAGCCTGGTGAGCGGAACGCAGGTGTGAGACGCGCGCTCTGGTTCGAGTTCGCCGTGTGACAGGGTTCCGGTGCCTACCTCTTCGGCCGCGGCGAAGGCCAGCTCCAGGTTGGACGCCGGGTCCTCTCCGACCTGGCTGTAGTCCAGCAGGTCTGGCCGGAAGTGATTGATGATGGCGCAGAAGGCCTTGCCGTCCGCCCAGGAGCGGTGGAAGTTCGAGACGTCCACTCCGTTGTATCCCTTGGTGTTCCGCTGGCACCAGAGCAGCAGCCCCTGCTTTCCGTCCTCATCCACGGCGAAGCGCAGGATGATGGTGAAGATGAGGCCGAGCACAAGCTTGGGGTTGGGATCCACGATGTCTCCGGAGCTGATGTTCACGGTCTGGACGTTCCGCTTCTCCAGATACTCGAAGATGAGGTTGCAGTTCTCGATGCGGTGGATGCGCATCCGCGGGTTCTTGTTGTACTTGCGGCCGCAGACGGCAAACACGCTCTTCTGGCCGATGATCTCGAGCAGGTTGAGCAGGATGAGGCCATCACTGAGCTCGGTGAACAGATCGTCGATCTCGAGCGCGCGCTGGCGCAGGTAGGAGTTACACCAGCGCGTGAAGGTCTTCTTCTGCAGCGCGACATACGCCTCGACGGCCGTGACGCTGTTGCGCCTCCAGGTCGTCTTGTTGTTCGACATGGCGAATTCGCAAGTCGGCTGCCAACGGTATTTTCACTCCGAACGAAGATACGCGCGCAGCTTTCGTGGCCCTTGGGTCGCTCTGACTGGCGAGGCTCGGCGGCGTCTGGAAGCACTTGTGCGAGCAGCGCAGAGAGCGTCGACAGCGGTGGAGTTGTGGTGTGCCCACAACACTGGCGCAGGACGGCCGAAGCGCGCGAGATCCTCAATCCTGTCAACCGAAAGTCAGCTTGTGCGCCTGTGCTTTGGCTAAATTAATGAGCGGACGAGGACCGAAGACGTGGGGTGAAAGAAGACAACGAGACTCCAACAACGGACGGCGGTTGTGGAGCCTCAGCGCTTGCTCAACTTTCCTAGAAACGGTCATCACCAATGAGAATCATTATCCTAGGTTTCAAAACTTCATTGCGAAGTTAGAATACGCAGACGTTCGGAACACCAACGTAGAACACCGAATGGGATCCTACACGTGGAAAACCCAATCACGCTATGACACTGGCACATAGGGTGTGAATTGGGTTGTTCCCCAAGACTTGCGTCACGGGGTATGTATTTAAGCCATCCCTAAGCCATTTAGCTTGTCAGCAATGGCAGGATTTTGACGTCATTTCACACTTCGTCTGCACGGCTTTTATGAACTTGCAGTACCCCCATTGGCCAATCGGGTTGTTAACATTCTGGAGAAAAGGAGAAAAGAGGCATTCCAGCCAACGAACATCGTCCACTTTCTTTCCATTCCTTTTGTTGGGTTTGCTCAGTCTTGTTTTCATCGCCTGGCCTTCTGGCCTCTTGGCCTTCTGGCCTTCTGGCCTTCTGGCCTTCTGCGCCTTCTGCGCCTTCTGCGCCTTCTGCGCCTTCTGCCCCTTCTGGCGGTTGGATTTGACCAAGCAAAGCGGAAAGGCTCCGTCCGACGCATGACCAAGCCGCACCGAGCCGGTGAGAGAGAAAGAACGTAGGAAGGACAGAACGCTGGGAGATGACGAGGACACAAAGCGTTGGAGCAGAACTGCAGCGACAACGGAGTCAGGGGAGGAGACTTGCACGGCAACGCAAGAAGCTGCCGACTCCAAATGCCACTCCATCAACTGAAGACTTGTTGTCGTTGTTCTTCTTCTCCTCCATCTTATCGCGCAACGCACAGGCCTGAAGCAACGCGCCTCGCCACCGGAAAAAAATGAAACCTACCGCACAGCTTCTGACATGCACCAAGGCAAGGAAGCATCGACAAAAACCTGGTCACCGAGACGAAACGAGCAGAGGAAGCGGTCTAAGCTGCTGGTGCACACCAAATGGAGGCCCAGAATGCAGCAGAACGATGCAAATGCTGAGGACTTCACCTTGCAGGGGCTTGATTCGCTTGCCCAGTCGTCGACAAACCGCTCCCTCCGGGCAGCCCCGCCGCCCCCCTCCCTTTAAGCGTCGTGCTTGGCCATGTGCAGCATGAGGTCCAAGACGCGGTTGGAGTACCCGACTTCGTTGTCATACCACGCCACCTACCGCATCCGACGATCCATCAGAATCGGACGTCGGCCGTCTCGGCGCTTCCGGTGGCAGGAAGCAGCACATCACGCGTGGGGCCCTTCGCTCTACTTACCAGCTTGACGAAGTTGTCGCTCAACTGAATTCCGGCCTTGGCGTCAAAAATGGAACTGTGGGTGTTGCCAATGAAGTCAGTGGACACGACGTCATCCTCCGTGTACTCCATGATCCCGAGCATGTCCGTCTCGGCGGCCGAGCGGACGACCTCCTTGATCTCGTCGTAGGTCGCGCCCTTCTCCGTCCTCACGGTCAAGTCCACGACGGACACGTCCGCCGTGGGCACGCGGAAGGACATGCCCGTCAGCTTGCCGTTCAGGTCCGGAATGACCTTGCCCACGGCCTTCGCCGCGCCCGTGCTGCTCGGAATGATGTTGAAGCCCGCGCCGCGGCCGCCGCGCCAGTCCTTCCGGCTTGGGCCGTCGACGGTCTTCTGCGTGGCTGTCACGGCGTGCACCGTGGTCATCAGCCCCTCCGCGATGCCGTAGTTGTCGTGCACGATCTTCGCGAGCGGCGCGAGGCAGTTGGTCGTACAGGAGGCGTTCGAAACGATGTTCATGCTGCTGTCGTACGCCTCTTCGTTGACGCCCATGACAAACATTGGCGCGTCCTTCGACGGCGCGGAGATCACCACCTTCTTGGCGCCCGCGTCCAGGTGAGCCTGCGCGCCCTCCAGCGTGGTGAAGGCACCCGTCGACTCCACCACGTAGTCGCAGCCCGCGGCGGCCCAATCCAGGTTCTTCGGGTCCATCTCGGACAGGACCTGAATCTCGTTGTCGTCGATGGTGAGCATGCCGGCGCCGTCCGCGGACACGTGGCCGTCGTACACGCCGTGGACAGAGTCGTACTTGAACATGTACTTCATGTACTCGGCCGGCACGAAGGGATCGTTGATGGCCTTGACCTTGATCAGCGGGTAGTCCCGGACCATGCGCATCACCAGCCGACCGATGCGGCCGAAGCCGTTGATGCCCACGGTGATCGGCTTGACGCTGGTGACGCCAGAGTTCGTGTTGATGATGTCCACGAACTGGTCGCCCTTCAGCGACGCTCCGCCGACCAGGAAGCCGTCGATGTCCGGCTGCGAGCCCAGGGCATCGGAGCTCTTCGGGTTCACGGAGCCTCCGTAGATGATCCGGACGCTCTCAGCGACGTCCTTGCCGAGGGTGTTGGCCATGAACTCCCGAAGCCCGGCGTGCACCTCCTGCGCCATCTCCGGGGTGGCCGTCTTGCCCGTGCCGATGGCCCAGATCGGCTCGTAGGCAATGACCACCTTGTCCCAGTCCGTCACCTTCTCCGCATACGCCGCCACTTGGGCGTTCACCACGTCCATGGTCTTGCCGGCCTCCCGCTCCTCCAGCGACTCGCCGATGCAAGCGATCACGTTGATGCCCTTGGAGATGGCATACGCGGCCTTGGTGGCAAGCTCCGCGTCCGTCTCGCCCTTCGCGCGACGTTCCGAGTGCCCCACGAGCGTCCACTGCACGCCCAGGTCCTCCAGCATGTCCGCACTGGTCTCTCCTGCGAGGGCCCAAGCTTCAGTCGAAAGCCTCCGCGTCCAGCTCCGACCCAAAGATCCAGCCTCACCTGTGAACGCGCCGTTGCCCTGGGTCCACACGTCCTGCGCCGACACCTTCACGTCCGGTCGAAGCGACAGCTGCGCGGCAACACAATCACGTTGGCCTCAGTGCGCGTCATCTTGGGAGACAGCTTAGGAGGCCACTCCACACGGTCTCACCTTCGCCAAGGCCAGGTGCAGCGCCGGGGCGGCCACGACGACTTCGGTGGACTCGGCCAGACTGGACTCGTTCAGGTAGCCGCAAAGATCTTCCACGCTATCTACGGTTCCGTTGCACTTCCAGTTGCCCCCCACGAAGAACTGAGGTTGGTGGGAAGAGCGCAAGAGAGCCTCAGACCATCCGCGCCAAAGTATCATTTGAACACGGCTGGCTTTCCCTGCGCACCTTCCTATCCAGCAGTGCGGCTGATGTCTGGAAGCCGCGTGCGACTTGCACGGAGGCGCGCATCTGCACGCGCGGGAGCATTCGCGAAAGCATCGTCTTGGAGTGGCGTGAGGGACGACGAGAGACGCGTCGAAGGCGATCGGCGACAAGTCCGAGATGACTGTCCCCGTTACAACACAAACAGCGGATTAATGCGCGGGAAAAAATATCAGATCGTATTTTCAAATATTTTAATGCTATTATGGATTTAGTCCAGACCACGATTAAAGAATACTTCAAATATCAAGAAATATGTGAAAAGGGTAAAGATTCTGGAATGCTTGAATCTGATTGATTGATTGGCTTCGCTGTTTTGTCGAAAGCGAGCACGTTATCGATCTGGCGAGAATCGTGGAAACCAATTCCTCCAGATCTGATCTTTGGGGATCTGCTCAGATTTACGATTTCAAAACCTTCCTCGAACCAATCAGGGGTCGCACTCGTCAAGGAAAACGACTCGGTCACTCAAGAGCCGTCCTACAGCTCGATTGGCGGCCTGGTGGACTCTCACGCCGAAGTTGCCCCACCTGCGGCGCCATCATGCAGAGCCTGGGCAGCTTGCATGACTTCCTTCAGGAGCCCCCCATCAGGTACGGCGATGCTGCTGTGACGCCCACTTGGCATCGCCGCCTCTGAGCACCTCTTGCAACGCCACCCAGACTCCGCGGCGGGGGGCGAGCGGCTCGCCTCGCCAAGTTAGCGGAGCTCAAGGCTGCGCAGAGTCGTCTCTGGACAGAAGTCGGCCTCGACCCGATCCAGGTGGTCCAGACCAGGCCGGAGACCAGCGAGGCCAGGGAGCCGATCGTGGAAGAGGCAGAGAAGCCTCGGGTCCGGGTGACGTTTGTCGATGCGCCGACCATTCCGCCCATCAAGGCTGTCGTGGCGAAGCCTCGCAGCGATCCCGAGCCGATTCCGAGGCGCCTCTCTCCGGGCTTCTCCTACACCTATGGAGTCAACCTGTCGGGCTACATGTGCGGGCGGATGCCGCCCAAGGTCCTCGACAGTCAACTCACCCTCCGGCGCCTGAGCCTTCCGCACAATGGACTCATCGGGCAGATCCCGGACGCCGTGTTTCTGCTGGAGCACTTGGTGATCCTCAACCTGAGCAACAACAGCCTGAGGGGTCCTTTGCCGCCGGCGCTTGCGGCGCTCTCGGCCCTGGAAGGGCTGCATCTGCGCAACAACTTCTTCTACGGCGGCATCCCGCCGGAGTACGCCAAGCTGCGCAAGCTGAGGGAGCTCATCCTGGCGGAGAATGAGCTGTCGGGCGAGGTGCCCTTCGAGACGCTGCGCGAGCTGCGGCGCTTGGAGCAGCTGGACCTGAGCTTCAACGAGTTCAGCGGCGGCGTCTCGCACGGGGACTTCCAGTGGCTCTGCGGCCTGCGCTACTCCAACCTGCGGGGCAACAACCTGGCCGAGGAGGCCGCGCAGCCCTTCACGTGGATCTGCGGGAGGTACCCGGACCCCAACACGCTCCGCGCCATCAACCTGAGCGACAAGCAAGTGCGCCGCGTGGGCAGAGAAGTCGTGAACCTGCCCCGCTTGGAGGCCATCGACATCGAGCAGAAGCAGCTCTACAAGATGCTAGACCCGCCGGCGGCCGTCTTCGCAGAGGGCGTGCACAGCATGCGACAGCACTACCGCCTGGCCGAGACCTACGGAGAGACGGTGGAAAGTCGCCTTCAGATCGTCACCGTGGGCGGTAGCTTCGCGCAGCGCAGGAGGGCGGTCGCCATGCTCTGCAGCGCCCAGGAAGAGGTTGAAGCCGACGCCATCGACGAGTCGGATGTGAAGCACAACCTCGTCGCGCACCTCCGCTGGGACCTGGACCCGTCGCAAAGCCACGGGGACGACGCCCAGGCGGAGGACGCGAGCGACGGCGACGGAGCCGTCGACGTCGACATCTTCCCCCCAATGCTCCAGGATGTGCTGATGCACGACTTCTTGCCCCACATCGCGGATACCTGGCGCTACGAGAAGCCCGTGTTCCTGTACATCGTGACGTGGGAGCAAGCGAAGCAGCTCTCTTTCGCCACCGAGTCCAACGCAGAGGGCTCTCCCTTCCCCGAGTTTGCGCTGGTGCGCGGCGTGTGTCCCGGCGCCACCATCTTGCTGTGCATCGACGACGTTGGCGTCGAAGACGACGCTTTGCCCGCCGAGGACGCGCGCCGCCCTTCCACGGTCCCCAGCGCCGAGGAGGTGCTGGAGGCGGCGCAGACGGCGAGAGACTGGCTGCGGCGCGAGCAGATGATGGGAGAGCGCAGCAGTGGCTTCCGCGACGCCAGCTGCGACTTTGCCAAGGTGGTGGTGCCCTTCAGCGCCGGCCACCGCGCCTTCCGCGGGGCGCTGCTCTCGCTGCTGGGGCCGGGCGTTGCGCAGAATCCAGCACCGCCGCTCACGTGGCCTTCTAGCTACGCCTGGGTGGATACTTTCCTGGAGGAGGTGCGCAAGTCGCACGTGGAGAGCCAGGAGCATCGCCAGAAGAAGAAGCGCCGCAAGTCCGCCGCCAAGAACACCTACTTGTACCAGCCGGCCATCGTGGCGGTGACGGAGCTGGAGGCGGCCTGGACGCCGCGCAAGGACTTTCTGGCACCGCACACGTCCAACAAATCCTGGGCTTCGGCGCTGGCCCTGGGACTGAACCGCGCGAGGCGGCGCTTAAGCATCTTGGATCTGCACAAGGGTTTCGTGCTGCTGCGACCCGAGTTGTACTTCACCATCGTGGGAGAGCTGTTGCATCCGCACCTGGGCGTGGGAGAGGCCGACGGCGCGCAGATTCCCTTTGAGACGCTGAGCGGCGCGTGGGATGAACTGCTGAAGCGCGAGCACTGTCGCGCGGCGCCGCTCCATCCGTTCCTGCTCATCAACGGCTATGGGGAGCTGACGGCGCGGAAGAAGGGCCACACGGACGCAGATGACCTGAGTGTCGCGTCGCGCAAGAGTCGCCACAGCCATCAGCACGGGGCACATTTGCGCCACCTCGGCGTGTTTCTACCGTGGCGTCTGGAGGGGGATGAGACGTACACACGGCGCTTTGGCAAGCACCGCCACGGGGACAACAACGACGGCGACGCCGAGGCAGTACCCACCTTCCGCTTCCACTTCCCGCCCAACCAGCCCACCACGGCGGTGTTCCACCGCTTCGTGTGTCTGTGCGGCACGTCGTTGGGCGTGGGCGTGGCGCGGGCCAGCACGTCCGCGGCGGTGGTGGAAACCGCCTTTGGCGCCGTACACATCTTGCTGCTGGACGCCAACACCATCGAGTACAGCGTGCACCGCCCCAGGACGTCGACGCAGCTGTCGCTGGCCTCCGACACGTCGGACGACAAGGACGGCTTCTTGCCGGACTTGGGCTGGCTGTACGCGGAGCTGCGCCACGTGCTGTACAGCTGCGCCGCCGTGCGGCCGGGCGCCGCCGTGTGGGAGACCAGCTTGCCATACGCCTTTGACGACGTGGAGTTGGGCGTCATCAGCGACGCGGACTCTCGATCTTTGGTGTCGCCGCACGACATCGGCATCGCCGCGTTGGCGTCGGAGCATGCGGTGGCGCCGTTTGCGCCCAGTCGCTCGCCCATGCGGATGAGTACGACAGTGCCGCGCGACTTCCGCCGCCTCAAAAAGGCGCTGTACCACCAGCTGCGCGTGGAGGCCATGGCCAATGCGCCGCAGGCCTCCGTGTCCGCGGCGGCTTTTGGCGACCGCGACGCCGAGAGCATGCTGCCGGTGCACTGGCGCAGCCGCTACAAGGACACGCCGCAGAAGCTCCTGAAGGCGTATCTGCGCGGCGGCGCCACGGGCTTGGGCCTGGTGGCCAGCATGAAGGCGCTGTACGTGCGCCACTACGAGGCGCTGCTGGAACCGAAGGAAGATGAAGACGGTCCCACGTCCAGCAGCGTGCACATCCCGGGCGGCCCCACCGACGCCCAGCTGGCCAAGCAGGTGCTGGACGCCTTCGTGCGCGAAGGCTTCAACGCCTTCATCCTGGGCCGCCACGCCTACATCTCCGGCGGGCTGTTGACGGCCATCGGCTTGCATGCCGTGCAGGCCGTGAAGACGTTCCTGAGAGACAGCGACAGCGCCAACGGCATCGTGAAGCTGCTGCGCCAGCAGCTGCACAAGCGGCGCTTCGAGGGCGACGACGCCGCCGAGGCCGACCACGACGCGCTGGGTAGCTCCAACGCAGACGCGACGCAGGCGATCGCCAGGACGGGCCTGAGGCACATCTACGTGTTCAAGTTGCGGCCGCAGACGCTGCGCGCGCACCTGGCCGATGTACTCATGAAGCACCGGCCTTTGGTGGATGTGGAGCAGATCTGCATCGTGGTGCCTGGTCTGGAGCGAGACTCGCTGGGTGAAGAGCGCCTCATGGACGCCGTCGTCACTGCCTTGGAGGTGTTCCACCTTCGGCGGTTCCTGCTCTTGAGAGGCGTATCGGCGCCGCTGGTGGACGACCTGGTGCACACGCATGGGCTGCGGCGCCTGAGAGACCTGGAGCTCATCGCCACGCTAGCGCCACGCATCGCGCACGCGTACTACGCCAAGCACTTCTGCGACGAGGGTCGCGACGCCGCAGAGCAGGACATCGCCAGAGTGCTCCGTCGCGCGGCCGAGCTGTATGACCAGCTGCAACGAGATGAGTGCGAAGAGCCAGACTCGGAGGCGGAGTCCAAGAAGCCTGGGAAAACCCGCGGCTTCACCCTGAACCTGAAGCGGTGGCTGCGCTACGAGGACATTCCCGGTGCCTTGGCGGCCGCCATCCAAGAGGTGGCGCTGCATCTGGACTTAGACCTGTCGTCCACGTGCGGGCGCTTTGAGGAGAAGGGCACCGAGCGCCACTTCCGCCTGGTGGGCGCGGACAACAACTTCATGCGCTTCTTCCAGGTGGCGCATCTGCACAGCCGCCTCGAGGGCATCCTGGGCAAGGCGCTCGTGCGTTTCCTCCACAACGAGACGTCCGTGTACGAGCACAGCCGCATTCCCATGTACGTCCAGGACCAGAACGTCACGCGGAGCTTCCGCCACGATCGACCAGCCATGAACACGAAGTTCACCTTCACCAGCGGCAACGCCGCTCCGGCCGACAAGCCCCTCGCGGCCTTGCTTGAGACGGACGTGTTCGCCTTCCGCCGCCTCTTCGTGCCAATTCATGACCTGAAGATGGTGCCCGTGTTCATCAGCATCAACATCTACACAGCGCGAGGATGGATGGACAAAGTGCTCTGGGCCGCCGAGCATGCCGGCGAGTCGGAGGAGGAGATCGCCGCCGCCGCCGCCGCGGCAGCGGCAGTTCCCATGCCCGCTGCTTCTGCCGCGGCAGCTGCCGCGGCTGCCGGCCCGACTGCCGCCACGGCTGCAGCCACGGCCACAGCAAAAGCTCCTCCAGCCACGACGGGATCAGGCGGAGCAGATAGTCAGGTATGTTGCTGAGGAACCTCCCGCTTAAATCCGACGAGTCGAATTGGGTTGGAGGGGGGGGGCTAACATGGCGCTTCTTTCTCCCAACCATCCGCTCTTAGGGCCGCTTTGTGGAGCGTTTCTGGGGAGGGATGGACAAGGCCCTGAACCGCCTGGTGGGCCTGCAGGGCACGGGTCCGCAGACTTCGGAGCACAGTGACGAGAAGAAGGAGGACAACATGGAGCCAACACCGGCGGTTGCCGTCAAGCCGGTCACACCGGAAGACACCGCAAAGGCCAAGGTAGGAAGCGGCCTGGGAGGAAGCACGTGTGAGGGGGCCGCAAGATCCTAACGCTCCCGCCGCGAACACGCGATGCTGCCAGGACGACCTCTTGATGAACATCGACCCCAATGCGCTGGTGAGGCGCGTGCGCGAGGATGATACGAAGGGAGCGACCAAAGGTGCGACGACTCTGCGTGAGGCTCTGAGAGAAAGGAAGAGAAAAAGAAAGAGAGAGAGAGATAGAGAGGCAGCTGGCGGAAGGGCAAGGTGATGATCACGCGTCCGCTCTTTCCTCGCAGACAAGTCAGGGGACGGAGACCAACCACCACCGGCTCGTCGCCGGCTCCGCATTCGGCGGCTGCACCACAAGCACATTGAGCGTCAGGGCGTGAATATCCACCCCGTGGGAGTGCTCCGGAAGGACACCAACAAGAACATTAACAGCGACGACGACGCAGACAAACACGGTCAAACTGGACACGGTGCACATGCATCAACCCCTTCCGAACCAGATTCTACGGCCCCATCGATTCTCTTCTCTGGCCCGGCTTTCCGAACCCGCACGGTGTCGCCTCCGCCTCTTCTACGCCCACGCAGTGGGCCATCGGCACAGATGCGGCACTCCCTTCCCGGAATCCCCGCGCAGGACCGAGCCTTCTCAGCAGAGCAGGTCCAACCTCGGCCTCGCACGCAGCCGACGAGGCTGAAGAGCGACGCACTGCTGCCTCCTTATCTCGCCAGGCAATACCGGCATTCCGACGGGGATCTGGAAGTGGGCTCGCTCCTCCCGCGCCAGCTTAGCTTAGGGCTGTAGACGAACCGTCCGAGTTCCCTTCTAAGCTACTTTCTACCTCAATCTTTGTCAAACGCGACAGCAGTGCTGTCCGCCTTGCTGAGCGCCGCATGCCAACGACTCAAGGCCACTGTGGGCACGGTCCATTCGCTCCCTCCTTGTCAATAACCCGTCGGTGCAATTGAAAAGTGGCAAGTGGCAGGCGCCAGGCGCTTTTCCAGTCGCAGCGATCCTTCCTTGGACGCGTTCCATCAATCTCGTGCCGAAAGGAGGTCCGCGGCGGCCCGCTTGGCACCTTCCCGCTTGGCACCTTCGCCAAAACATCCCCAGTCGCACAGAACCTTTCCCCTCCGTTCCCCGCGGCACCGTGGCACCGTAGTAGCGTTCTGGTGCCCGTGTCCCGTCCCCTCCCCTTCCGTTCCCTTCCCTGGTGCTCCGTCCCGCCCCCCTTCCCACAAACATCAAGCATGCAAAGAGATCCCTCCACAGGAGATGGGCCAGAAGAAGGCTTCGACAGGAGTCTGGAGAGGTGTTCGCTGCCGAGCGCTTCCGAGGCGTCTCATGCCGAGGCGGTGGTCTAAGGTCGTTCTAGAGTTTGGCGATGGCGTCGTCGATCTCGTCCTGGAAGTCGCGGATCATCGCCCACTGCTCTGCGGTGAGAGCGATGCCCTTCTTGCCGGGCTTTTTGACGCCGTCCTGGTCATAAAATTCGCGCACGTCCACCAGGACCTTGCTGTTGTGAGTTCGCACGGTGACGCGTCTCTGTGGCGCTTGGGAAGTTAGAGAGGCGACGTGGAGAGGCGGCGTGGAGAGGCGGCGCCTCGTTACGGTGTTCCCGGGGGAAGTGGACGGACGTCGCACCTTCTCGCTTATCTCGAAGTAGACGTCTCCGTTGTCATTGAGCTTGGCGCGCTTGGCGGCGGGCTCTTCGGCGGCTTCGCTGGAGCTGCTCACTGCGGCGGCGGACGTGCGTGTCTCTTCGATGCCGCGTTTGGCCATGCCGTTGCGCAGCTGTGGCTTTTGGTGGCCGTGCGGAGAGAGGGCCTTCTGGAGCTCTTGGCGTTTTGGCAGCTTTTGTTTGTTGTTTTTCCTTCGGGCAATAACAGGGGAGACAAGGGAAGGCCACCCTTCAGCTTCAGCCACAACTAGTGTCACAAACCGCACGTATGGGCGCGGTGGCTAACGCATGTTCAGTTCTGGCCAATCGCAGCCACGTGCCACGACAATGCAGCGTCAACATGAACGTGATGGGCGGATGTGGAGGCATACTTTGCGCGGCAAGAAGAACCCCCTCTTCCCATAAAGTACAGCCACAAAGTGCGCGCAGTCATGATTGAGTGGCACTTTAGTCAGCTGTGGTGTGATTGACGTAGAGCGCGATTTTCGAATACCAGCCTATGTCCAAAGAACACGCCCACATGCAGGAACGTACACGTCAGCCGGGTCAAAGTACATGCTGCATTTCGCAAGTGCCACGTCTTCGGCGACGCCATGAAGGCTAGCGCGATAGTCTACGGGCCCAAGTTCAACGCCGCCGCGGGGGTGCAAACGGAGATCCCTCATGTCAAGCGTGTGTCTGAAAAATTCTAATCAAGTTGTAGCACTGGCAAATACCAGTTCGCATTACACTGCACCACATTCCTCCCGAATCCAATCTGCTGGCGAAGTTTTCCTGCAGGCACGATTGGCCACATCCAGTAGCACCCCCTGGCAGCGAGTGCCGTAACGCCGCGTTCTACGCCGTCAAAACGCCCCAGAATGCCCCTCAGATCCAATGGCTGTCGCAATCGCGCCGGAGGGCGCAAGACGACGGAGATTTTCGAATCGGGGGATGGGAGCGCGAGCATGAGCTTCGGTGGCGCGAAGCGCGAAGCCAAGAAAAGATGCCAACTGATGGAACACTGTTTCTTGTGGACAGACTTTCGAAAGACTGTTTCCGAGGATTTTGGACGGTTCGCTAACCTAGCGGTACCAAAACAAATAAAAATTTCTGGAATTTGTGATCGTCTACCCAGAATATATTGCAATATATAAATCTATAATTCATATAAAAGTAACGCTTTTGACCGTCCGACCGCTTCTCACTTTTCATCGGATTCTCTTTCGTCTCTCAGCCTTCATCAGCTGTGTGTGTAGTCCGCAGCCTCTCCCAAGTCGCACAGGCTCGCGAAGTGTCGCTTCAAAGCCCACGGCTTCGGAAGTCCTCCGCCCACGGACGTCTGCACTCCCGCCTCTGCGCACGCAGGAGGCGCAGACAGGGCCGCCCAGCATTTGAGCGCTGCTCTGTGGCCCCCCGCCGAGGCCGCCATGAGAGGCGTCTCTGCAACATCAACTTCGGCTGGGAGCGGAAAGCCTGGCAGCCTCAAGCGCCCAGCCAGCGCCAAGAGCCTGGCAAACGCCAAGAAGGAGCCCGCGTCGCCTTCCAACAGCAGCGGAGGCGCTCCCACGCCCAAGAGGAGACGGCGCGCCAACTTGTCGCCGTCGGAGAGGGCGCAACTCAATCGCGATCGGAATCGAGAGCACGCCAGAAACACGCGCCTCCGCAAGAAGGCTTTCGTGGAAGAACTGCAGCGCGTGCTAAGTAAGTGCTTCTGGGAGGCGACCAGCGCGGCGGGAAGCGCTGGAGAGAGGCCCAGCGAGCGTGGATGAAAGCGCCACCGACACCCGCGGCTGCAAGGAAGGCGCACTGCGGATTCTTCAACTTCCACCCTCACGCTTCCTTCGCCCCTAGGAGAGTACCAGGAGCAGGAGGCGCGCGACAAGGAGCACAAGCACAGCCGCCAGAAGCTCAATATCCATGCGCAGGACATCGCCATTCGGCGCTCGCGGGACTTCCTGGAGTTGCTGCTGCTGCCCCGCCCTGCACCCACGCGGCGGGACAAGAAGACTCTCACAGGTAGGGACCGAACGACCCTCAAGAGCCTGCGCGGTACTCGTGGGTCGATGGACTGAGGATCGCTTTCGCCATGAACCGTCGCGCCGCGGCAGACGGAGCCATGATCGACACGCTCCTTGCGGCGCGTGGGACGGTGGATGTGCCGGTCGGGATCGTCTTGCTGCACAGTGCAACCAGTGCGAAAGCTTCCCTCCCCGCGTTGGGGACCTCAGACGATGCTGGCACCGTCAAGGTCTCCCAGGCCGCTGAGCTGATCCCGCTCCTGAAGTTCACGCGAGAGTACGCGGCGACCGCGGCCGCCCTCAGCACGCCGACTTCAGCGCCGGCCCCTGCGAAGCATCACCTCGCCCTCCGGCTGGTCCATCTGCAGATCATGCACTCGGCGCCAGAGTTCTTGGATGCGCAGCTCTCGCCAGTCCCGAGTCCTCGCCCGCTGCAGAAGGGAGCAGAGAATGGCGCCGGGGAAGCCAAGACGTCGGCGGTGCAGGAGGATCTTCCGCGACCTGCTGCTCCGGGCAGCGCAGGTGAAGACGGCGACGGTAAATACATCGTGCTGTCGGCGAAATGGGAAGTCTACCGCTGCCCGGGCCCCGCACCGAGCTCAAGAGGCCGAGTCAAGTCCTCGCGAGCGGCGCTCAAGTCGAAGGCAAAGGCGAGGGCTGCAGGCTCTCCAGAGGCGAAGAAGGAGGACAGTGACGACGGGGAGCTCTCCGAGCAGGAGATCAAGTTTGAGCCCGATGCCGTCCCGTGTGGCGATCGAGCCTTGTCGGGATTCCTGCAGATGCATCTTGCACCACAGGGAGCCGCGTCCGGGCACAAGCCGTCGGATGCATTCGCATTTCCAGCGTGCGAGCTGTGGCAGATCACGCAGGCGTCCCTGCATTGCGACCCAGGCGTGGCCGCAGTTGCTGCTTCGCTGGCGGACAGGACAGAAGCTGCCTCGGGCGGCGTGGGGATAGCAGGCACAGAGGCCTGTGCTGCAGCGCCACCAGGTGGCGCCGCAGCACCCCCAAGCTCGCGACCCAGCTCGGAGGATGAGACGCAAACCACGGCGTCGGCGTCAGCGCCAAGCTCGAGCTCGGAAGTAGAAGAGTCTTTCCTTGAAGCGCTACGCATGGGGACGGTACGACGTGCCAGGAAAGCAGAGCACAGGCGTAGCTCACCTCTCACTGACGCCGCGCGGTCGATAACAGGATCGTGAGCTAATAGAGCTTGTCAGAAGCTTCCGGCACAAGAGCCTCGTGTGCAAGGATGCGACTGCCTCTGCAGGCGCCGATCCTTTGCTGCCGCTTTCCACCATCGTCGCCTGCGTGCGAGAACGTAAGGACCGGCGATGAGGAAGGGAACGAGGCGCTGCTGTGCTGATCCTTCCATCCTTCCCATCTCTTAGAGAAGGAAGCTCTGCTGCGAATGGACGTCGAGCAGAGCTCCGAGACGGCGAGGCCACGAACTCCTGGCGAAGAAGCAAAGCAAAGCCGACCCGGCTGCGCCTCAGATGATAGGATAGCGGATGCAGGTAGCGTCGTCCTCTCGGTGATTCCCTTGCAGAACGACCGATTCGTCGGGCGAATCCGAGCGGGAGGGGACGGGCACGAAGGATCCACTCTGTGAGGGAGGAGCCCCTTCACGATGCTTGCAGATGTCCGAGGCGACCACAGGCGATCGAGGTCGCTTGTCACATCGTGACCGTCTGCACGCCATCTGCTTCGGAAGCGGTCCCCCGTGCGGCTCCGTACCGAAGGTCACGCAGACCTGCTTTCCTGGCGACTCTCTTTTCGCCCCGCCGATTGCTTTGAGCGGCGCAACGCCTCGGCAGATCCGTATGGTTTAGTCTGCGTCAACCCCCTGGTGCACGCAATCTGCCAGGCGTGCTCTTGTAGTTCTTGTCTGGTTCACAATGGCATTCTGCAGGCAGGAAATGGTGAGGCCCGAAACACCGTCAATGGACGGGGCCAAGGAGGCGTGCGGACCTGCAGTTGGTGCATGCATGGTGGCACAAGGCCGTGTGTTGCAGGCTGGCTCACACAAGTTGTTATCATGGTCAAGTCATCACCAGCTGAAGATCCCTTGTTTTATGGCCCCCCTTTCCATCCAAAGGTCCGCCTTGTTCAGCATCCCTCGCATCTCGATTCGCTTCGTCTCTCTGGAGCCATCATCGCGAGAGGGATCTTGAACCGAGTTCTCCAAGAAGACGAGCATTCTCTAACATGATCTGCCTCGACTCGACTTCCGAGAGAAGGTCTTGTGGCCGGCGGCGGCCCTTCCGTCGCGGATCCGATGCGGCCTTCGTCTCTTCGACGTCGGCCACGTCGCCCAGCCGCGCAGGAGTCCCCCGCACCCCGTCGGGGGGCAGCTCGTGGGGGAGCAGATCCCCCGCACCGAAGAAGTCCGGAGAAGAACAGCGCAGCGGGCTTTTGCGATCCCTCGAGCAGATGGAGTTCCTGGAGAAGCTGTCATTCATCGCCACGGACGATCCACACTTGGACCCTTCGTGACTGATGGTGAGCTGGTGAATGACGATGGCCTGGTCTTGCACACGCTGCACGAGCTTCTCCCGTTCGCGTCCCAGCTTCTCGATAAGCGCGCGCATGTCGAGCTCAACGCTCTTCATTTCTTGTCGCCGCTCACGCTCCCTCTCCTCGTGTTCTCTCTGATACCGCTCCAGCTCTCGAAGCAGCATGCGACGCTCCGCGTTTGCGAGCATGAGGTCCGTCGGCATCGATTCCGCGTCTTGGTCGGCCTCGCGAAGCTTGCGCCGTAGCACTTGGGTCTCACGAAGAGCTGCCTCCCTCGCTTCTTCGGAGTCGATCAGCTTCTCTGCAAGCTCTTGCTCCCGCTCACCGGACAGCTGGAGACGCCTTCGAAGATCCGACGTGTCTGCTGCTGGCTCCCGTGGCTCTTGTGACTCGGACTGGTCTGCCTCCTCCTTCTCCAGGCCGCCGCCTTCCCGAAACACAGCCTCGCCACCAAGCGCGGATGCGCCGCCGTCCAAGCGGGGCACGTCCATGCCTGCCTGCCTGAGCCGCCCTATCAACTTGTCTAGATTCGAGGAATACAGCTGCTCTTGGGATTGGAGGCTCCTTTTCAGGACTTGGACGTCCCCCAGCACGCTTGCCAGTTCTGAGTCCTTCTGGTGCAGCCGGCCACGAACAGCCTCGAGGTCCTCTTTGATCTGCTGCTCATGGTCGTCTGACTTCCTGGACATCATCTTCAAGGTGTGTTGAAGCGCCGCCGCTTCGTCCCTAAGGACCGCATTGGTCTCTTTCAGGGTGCTGTATGACTTCTGGATCTTCTCGAGGTGCTTGATGCGGGCGTCCCGGTGTTGGCATTCCTCGCGCAGCAGCTCGCATTCCAAAGCTCGCTCCCGCAGCCTCGCGGCAGTCGCTGCATGGTCCGCTACGCAGGAAGCCTGCCTCTTGGACTGCCTGTCACCTGCGTTCGTCGGTGCATTGCCCTGAGCACGCAATCGTAGCTCGGGAAGGCCCGTGCGACCCGGTGAGTGGCTTGAAGCGCCTCTGGAGCTCCCCCTTGATGCCGCAGCGGCGCCCCCGCGCGGCGCCATGCGTCCTTGGCGCGCGTTGGCACCTTGCTCGCCTTGCTCTTGCAGGTTTCCGAGGAGGCGCTCGTTTTCGCCTTCCAAGAACGCAACACGGGCCGCTGTGAGCCTCCGGTCATCTTCTATCCTGTCCTGCGCGGCACGAAGCGACTTTGCCTCTTCGGCAAGCAAGCGGTTCTGCTCCCGTAGCATCTGCAGTTCCTTCCGCTGTGCTTCAAAGGCAGTGGGGGAGGGGCCCAAGTTCAACAACACCGTCCGATCGGGAGTTGAGTCACTCCACCGCAAGCTCTCGGTGCCGTTCGCCGGGAGATCCGGCCAGTTCGAGGTCTCCTGAGCCCTTCGATCCGTTGCAGGAAGCTGCCTCAGAGGGATTTCGGAGGGGCCGCCGACCTTGGGCTTGACATTCTGTTGGTCGAGGTTGCTGCGGACGAGCTCGGCTTTCTCCCGCTCCGACGCACGAAGGGCCTCGACGATGCCCTCCACCTGGCAACGAAGATCCTCTTCGACGTCTTCGTGTCGCGGCTCTTGCGGAGCAGGCGAAGCCCTTGTTGCTCCTTCGAGGGATGGCCGAAGGGCGCCGGCTTCCTGGAAGGCTTCGCTCACCATCTGGATGATCCGTTCGCTTCGCTCTTCTGCTTCGAGGCGGCGCGCCTCTTCGCGTTGGACGGCAAAGCGGAGCGTTTCTTCTTTCTTGCCCAGCGTGGATCTGAGCAGGCCCAACTCCGCCCCGTGCGTGTGCATCTGATCGCTGTTGCTCTGAATCTGCTCCATCAGCTTCTGACCGACCTCGTTGAGGCTGCGATCGGCATCCAAGGCAACCTCCTCGCTGATGCGGACACGTTCGAGCAGTTGGTCCTTCTCGCGCTCCAGCGCATCGGCTCGCTCACGGATCGCCGCCATCTGCAATCGAGCGCCGTTGGTCTCTCGCGAGGCGCCTTCCCTCAGCTTGGCCAACTCTACGGTAAGCTCGTGCGCCTGAAGTTTCCAGCGCTGAGCCTCCTTATCAAGAGCCTCGGAGCGCTTCTCGGCCTCCTCTGCGCGCAGCTCAAGCACCGACGAGGCCCTTTTGGCGTTCTCAAGGTCAGCATACGCAGCTCGCCTCGAAATTTCGGCGTCAGCGTGAGCGAGTCTCATCTGTTGGACGGCATCCCTCTCGCGCTCACTCGCGGCTGTGCACGATGCATGCGAGTTCCGCAGCTCTTTCATCTGCTCATCCAGGGCCCGCTGCAGCTCGGCGTTCCGTGATTGGCTCCTCTCGACGAGCGCCTCGGCTGCTCCTGCTCGGAAGACCGCCTCATCGATAGCCTGTCGATGGATCCCTAGCTCATCAGCGTGTCGTTGACGCTCGTCGTTGAGCTCCCCCTGCATCCGCTCCACGGCCTTCCTCTCGGAGCGGAGCGCATCTTCAGCATCCGCCAGCCGTTTCTGCAGGCCCCTCCTCTCCATGTCTAGCTGCTCGTGGGACCTGGCCTCGTGCATTCTCAGCGACTTCTTTAGCTCGACGATCCCGAGATTACGACGCTCAACTTCGCCATGCGCTTCAATCACCGAGTCTTCCAGCTGCTTTCGGAAGTCGGCTGCTTCCTTCAAGCGCTTCTTCAATGCTTCCGTCCGCTCCATGTGCTTCAGCCTTTCCTTCTGGATCGTCTCATTCCGGTCCCGCAGCTGCTGACGCAGCTTCAGGGCCGACTCCTGCAGCCGCGAGATGTGCATGCTTTGGCTCTGAAGGTCGCGGATGAATATCTGGCGCTCTGTGGCGTAGATAGCGTCTTCGTTCCTTTCCAAGCCTTGGTCGGGCTCCTCTGTCCGCTTCGAAGCCTTGGCCTTGGTCGCCCGCTTCGTACTCGTTCCACGCTGGAGGATCCGCGCCACCCGCTCCTCATACGTGCGCTCCGGAAAAAGGCGAAACCATGCTCTTCTAAGCAGCAAAATGCGAAGCTTTGTCATGAAAATCGTCACTTGGCTTTCCATAGAGCCCAGAGGGCCTGACAGAGCGTTCTCTGCACATTTCATAGCGATGGGTGCCGTGGAGATGGGTCCGTCTACTGCAGAGAGAGGGAACGCGCTGTTCCCCACACTGAATCGCACTTAAGCCGCGCTCTCCACACCATGCATGGGGGCCTCGGAAGCCTCCCTCCTCGTGAGGCGCGAACGGAGCCCCCGAGGGAGGAAAACTGTCCCGCACGGAGCGTCCAAAGGAGGCCGTCTAACGACTTAAGACTCCATCTGCTTGAATTCGGTAAACACGGAGTCGATACTGTACGATGCGGCTAAGCGGTTTCAAACATCAAACGTCTCGTTATTTTCGCGTAGGATGGGTCCAGAACTGGCCTGCTCGCGAGGAGATGACTGCGCACGACGAAGGCTGCAGCGAATGGTGGTCATGGGGAGGTGTGGCTTGCACTCGCGGGGCTGGAGGCTCGCATGGGCTCTGTTGGCGACTGTGCTCACGTCACAGGCCAGTGGCCCATCTCCGGTGGTGCTTCTGCCTGGCGGGGGCCTGTTCTTCTACTGGCAGGCGGGCGCGCTGAAGTGGCTTGCGAAGCAGCAGGCCCTGGGCAACGTCGCCGGCTCCCCTCGATACGTGGGAGCCTCGGCCGGTGCTCTCGCAGCCACGCTAGCGGTGTCAAATGTGGACTTTGACGAGGCGGTGGAGCGGGCCCTGCAGCTTGCAGAAGCAGCGAAGATCTGGGAGCGGCCCCTTGGCCTAGCAGGGGTACGAAGCCAGAAGGCGGCAGCCTGCTCGTGCGCGAGGAGCGCCTGCCCTTGCTCACGACGCCTGCCGTTGCTCACGACGCCTGCCTAGGTCTGGGGAGAGCTTGTGGAGCAATGGCTGGACGATCTCCTTCCGGAAGCGGCAGAAAAGAACGCCGAAGGCATGCTTCGCCTTGTTCGAGCCGCAAGCCGATCAGCTTCTCAGCACCGTCTCCCCCACCAGGTCGCCTCGGGATCATTCTCACGCGTGTGTCGATCGGCGGGATGGCGAGTCCGCTCCTGAGACCAAAGCACGACTTGATTGAGAGCTTCGCATCCAGGACGGAACTCATCGAATCTTCGGTTGGATCCGCGCACCTACCTTTCTTTCTCAATGGACGGGCCACCAGAAGGTGAGGCTTCTGCTATGATCATGGAAGATTTGAAGCGATGATCGTGGAAGCTCTCCAGAGGAACTCACCCTTCACCCCTTCAGGTTTCGTGATCGATACTATGTGGACGGGATGTATCGCCTTCCCCAGCGTCGAATGGTGCACCTCGTGGAGCACAGCTGGAACACAAAACTGGACGTCTTGGACGAGCAGCAAGAGAGCAAAAGATCTTCGCGATTTTTGAGGCCGCTGCGCTTCTGGAAGCGACGAAAGCGCATGGCTGTGGACGAGGCGGCTGAAGGGATGGCAGGCTCCGCTCCAGCTGTTGTCTTGAGCTTTGCGCAGGACCCAGAGCTGAGAGCCATGCGCAACACATGGTTGAAGCTGAGGTGCACGCTCAAACCTGTCAAACTCCTGCTACTGCCTGACCAAGACTGAGCCGGATGCGTTAGGAGCGCGGAGCAACTTCGGCAAATGGTCCTTCAAGGAGAGAGATGGGCGGAAGAGAACACCGACGACATCATCGCCTCCCTCAATCGGTGCTCCTTAGATGCCTCTGTGGGCCAAGAAGAAGGAGGCGGCTTCATGGCCGTGCAATCATCACCTCGTCCCAGGGCGTCGCCATCGATTATTTCAGGATCTTCGTCTGCCTACCTGGAGTCCTTGTAGCCAGCGGGCCTGCCAGCCGACACGGTACCATGGGAAGCAAAGACAACAGGCCTGCTTGGAAACGATAAAGAAGTCACAGCCGTGCGTGCACCAAAGTAAATAAATCCCTCATTCGTTGTATCCGGACGCTGCCGTCAAAAGCAACATGCGCTTGCGCGACATCGTCAAACTTCATAGACAAGGACAGCACAGAAGCAGAAGGCCAACCAAACGATTCCGCACATCACTAGGTAGCTTCATTTGCGCCCAAGCTAAACCTCACACAATACAGGCAGAGACGCAGATCGACATGATCCAAAGTATATGAGCACAATGGTGTCGTTAATAAACTCAACATCATCGGTCATATTGACAAAGCCATTGGAGAACATAAGGGTAAAACAAATGCAAACTCCTTGTTGGCAGCACAGCAAGCAGGAAAATCCGCAATAAATTCTTCTAAACATGCAACAGAACATGGCATATCCGATGGCTACCATGAGGTACCAAACTACGTTCATCAATTTTCTTGATTCAACACAGTTGTCACACATACCGACTATCGACAAAAGCTGACTGCTTGTAAACCATCCCCAAACAGGACTGGTTCCAACATCAGCTATAATCTACAAACGAAGACCAAACATAAAGAAAGGGTCGTCAAGCGCGCTTGCAGCCAGAAGCACTCAGCTACATTTCTATCGTCAACGCCAAAAGAACCGCTTAGCGCCATTGATATTATGCCTTATTCAGTTTTACAGCTCGTACAAGATATGTGAACAGAGGAAAGATGAGAGAAACTGGCGTATATGGTATCAAGCCTTGTCGATGACGTACAAAGATCTGCCACAAAAAGACATTTTTAATGTTGTAAAGCCTTCTGCTACGCATATTTAAAACGGTTGCTCAAAAAGTTCTTACAATTCTTTTTCCATGAGCTTTTTGAATTTTGGATCGCTCTTAGAAAAAAAGCTTAAAACAAACGAGAAATGCTTCCCTACTGTAAGAGGTATCCATTATTCTTCTCGTTGCAAAAATTGGCTACTGCTACTTGAAAACATCGTTTACACGCCGGGTGGAAATTTGCAAAGTTTTTAATTCTGGAGCAGCTACTGTTGGAAGTGTTTTCGGAATGGTTGGGATCTGATGTAGTTTCTCAGAAAGTTGGGAAGATATCAGATTGTGCAGAAACGAACTGGCCTGCTTCCACATAAAAAAAAATTTGATACGCTCAACATCTCGATTTATTGTTTTTTTCGTTTGCCGGTTCTTCTTTCATCATTCTTGCTCCATTCGCCACTTATCGTCAGCTTAAGTCGGGCTTATCCTGACTTGGTATTGGTACCTTTGGTATTGCAAGCAAGATTGCGTCTTGCCGCTTGCTCGCTCTTTACCCCGTGTTGAAAACGTACCTTTTGTTGGCTTGGTCGTAGAACAAAGTTGCTCGTTTTTTTCGGTTTGTTTCTTTTCTCCTCTTCATTTTGCTACCCTTTCTCTCTTTGATTCTCTTCCCTCTAACCCTTAACATCCTGGAAATATTATATGACTTGTTTAGCCACTGGATGTGTCGGAGCTCTGCTTTGGGAGTTTTGATTTGCCTGGACATAGATTTCTTCCACGTTTCTTGCTATGTTGCTTACTTTCACCTGTATCTT
>JAAMXY010001097.1:0-11673 GCA_019677205.1 Pinguiococcus pyrenoidosus
AAGTCAAGCAGGAGTATGGATCGGCCATTGACGTGGGAGCCACGTTGCTGCTACAGCAGGTATGTTAGGGCGTGCTCCCTCTCTGGAGAGGCCAACCTGCAAGCCGAGCACTTACGTGACTCTGCGACCGCGCGAGAAGGTTGCAATCTACGTCTCGGGACCCGGCACGAAGCGCTTCCTCAACGTCCATCCGGATTGTGTCATCGCGGTATTCAGTCGAGCCGAAGCGTAGCCGGCTGCCGCCCTGGAGGCCTTGAGCACGGCGACGCGAATGACTGGTGGAGAAGGCGGCCAGCAGACTCGTAGGACAAGCTTGATAGATGGATAGATAGATGCAAGCCGGCTAAGCAAACGACCAAAAGACAAACATAGACATCGAATGGAATGGAATGGAATGGAATGGCAAGTGGCTGATTCTCGTTTGGGAATCGAAGGCTACGCTTACGATGCTCTCTCAGCTGCGTACTGATAGTGCAGGTCGTTCACGTCTACGGCTCCCATGAACTCCCATCCGGTCTCCTTCATCCAGTAGAGGTTGTTGATGCCTCCGGAGTACGCGTCGCGGTGCGTCGCGTGGTAGATCGCGCGGCGGCCGAGATCAAAGGCCTCCTCCGGCGTCATGTCGTACCTATAGTTCGCGTCCAGCACGCCATAGGCGAATACGCTGCCACTGCCGACGGAGAAGAGGTTGCCTTCCATGCGCGTGCCGTCGGAGTCGACGTAGAAAAGCTGCGGCCCTTTGCGGTCCCAGCCGCAGATCATGCTGCCGATCGAGAGGCCGTAGCCCCGGTACTGGCGGATGATGTTCACCAGCAGCTTGGACGCGGCCGTCACGCTGATGCGCTCCTTGTTGCGCAGCTCGTGCATGCGGCAGTCCATCCCGAGCACGCCCAGCCAGTACTGGCAGTCCGCCGCACCGCCGGCCATCGTGCCCAGGAGATACGGGTTGATCTCGATGACCTTCTTCACCGAGCCAGAGGCGATGTAGCTGCCAGACGTGGACCTGTTCAACGACAAGACCAGACAAGACAAGATGTGAGCACGTCTCTCGCGTTTCCTTGCCTTCACTTCGTCGTTGGGGACAAATGAAGAGACCAAGGACGCACCTGGAATCCACGCTCACGATGACGCCGTGCTTGAACTTGAACGCCAGCGTCGTGGTGCCCTTCTCGAACTTTACGGCCTGGTGCGCGTCCGTGCCGTAGCCCACGCCAAAGTTGTGGCGCACGTAGGACGCAGGATCCTCCACCCGCGGCACGAGGAAGTGCTGCTCGTCCGCCTCGTCTTCTTCCGTCGCCAGCCGCGTCGCCGCAGACGGAGCCTTGCCCAGATCCAAAACGTCGCTCCCAACGGTACTCATCATGGCTGATTCTCGACGCCTGCAGAGGTGGCGCCTCTCCAACTTCGGCGTTGTTCTAGGCCCAAAAAGCCGGGTTACAAAGATCGAGAGCTTCAGATCCGGCCGGAGCTGAAAGCTCCGAAGTTACATGGGAGCCGAGGAAGCTTCAGATCCGAAGGCAGTCAAAGTTCAAATCCGATCCGAGCCGAGTTCGAAAGAGACGCGGAGAATTTGGGTGTCTGTCTCGCCCTTTGCTTCCGGGAATGTGACGGATGGACTCCAGCGGCACTTCAGTTCCCGCCATTTTTGCCGCTCCAGTCCGGTTTAAATTCGCGCGACCGCCCTTGGCCATGCTGTGGCACAGCATCCTAGAGAGCGCTTCCAACAAGGTACGCTCGCCAGTGCGCGTCCTTCTCGCGATGTTTGAGGCGCGATGGCCCAGCTGTGGCGGAGGCTAACGAAGATGGCGTATCTTTGGTGTCTTCAGAGCTTGGCGGAGAGCGCCACGGTGGTCTTTGTCGGATCGGACGCTTGTCAGAAGAAGCAGATCCTCCAAGATTTCCGCCATGTGAGCGACGTGCACCTGAGCACATCGCTCACACATCCAGGCGCGTTTCTGACCGGTTCCGGCGGTCACGCGGCGCCGCTGGAGAACCTGGCGTTCCGCCTGCCGGAGCCCGACGCCGAGGACGTGTCTGACTGGAGTCCTCACGTGCTGAGCGCCTGGCTAGTGGACTCGGTAGACGCCATCCCACTGCTAGAGACGGTTCTGGCGCCCTCTCAGCTGGCCAACCTGCTGGTCATCTTTGGCGTGGACGCCCAGCGGCCGCGGACGAGCCTGGCGGAGCTGGACGCATGGGTGGCCGGCCTGCGGGAGAGCTTGGATCGCATCTTGGCGTCTGCGTCTGCGCCGCCGGAGCTGGCCGAGCAGCTGCGTGCGCGCATGCGAGCTTATCGGCGCTTCGCCGGCAAATCCACGGATGGCAAGCTGGGCCTGTTCAAGGAGCCGGAGGAGACGGCCGAGGGAGCGGAAGAGGACTTCGTGCTGCCCGCGCCGACCCTTCTCTTGGCGTGCAATACGCGACCCAGCTCCGACGCGAGCTTCAAAGAGCACCAGAAGCTGCGCTTCTTGCAGTTCCAGCTGCGCAGGACGGCGATCAAGCTCAGGGCCGCGTTCGGATTCCTCAAGCCGGTCGGAGCGGACGAGAAGGAGAATGCGGCGCGGGTGGCGACGCTGCAGGCGTACATCTCCAGCAGATTGTTCCCATCGATCATGCCATTCAAAATTGGCGTGGTTGACGAAGAGGAGGAAAGCTTCTTCCCCGAAAGCGTCGATACGGCAGATGTGCTCGACGCCCTGCAGACCGGGGAGCAGACGATTGCCGCGGGGACGCCCCTCGAGGACGTGTTTGAAGATGACAGCGCCAATCAGGCTGGCGAGCAGGGTGCGGCCGACCTTTCCAAGCCGGGACTGGAAAGCGATGAGGTATGGCTAGAGGAGTTGGAGAAGAGGCAGGAGGAGCAGATCGCAAGCTTTGAGCAGAACCTGCTGGCCGCGTCACAGGGCCTGGGTCGATCTGGAAACGCCGGTGCAGATGGAGGGAGAGATGCCGGAAGCAATGGCGCGGCCGGTCAGCCGAAGGAGGAGGACAAGGCGGACCCATCAAACGTGGCCGCCTTCTTCTCAAACCTACTCAACAGCTAGATTCGTCACGACGACTCCTTGTGAAGGATCTCTGCACACGCTGCAAAGTCAGCCATCTCGACGCCATATCGCTCATAGTAGTGCAGGTACGCCCGCGAGCGGACGCTCTCGAGCATGAGCGAAGTCAGCTTCTTCAAACGCGGCGCGTGCATCTCCGCTGCGTTGAACACCGCACAGGCCGAGCTCGCGGAAGGCGCCGCATCCACCCTCGAGCGTCCTTTCAGCTCCCGCGGAGCAGCTGGTTGGAAGGCCAGCCTATCCGAGAGTTCCCACCAGGTGGACTCTCCGCATGCTGGGTGGCTGAAGGCGGTGCCCGCGACGCTCGTGCGAAACCTCGTGTCCAAGGACATGAGCACGTCATCCCGGTCGGGAAGCGGACCTCGCACCTGGATCCGCACCGCAGGCCAAGTTCTACTGCTCTTCAGCAGTCTGCTGCCACCGTTGCTGCTGCTGCCGCCGCTGCTCGCGAGAGCGCTCGCCATACCGCTGCCCATCATCTTGGTGGCGACGAGGTAGGCCGAATCCGCACCGGCCTCCGCGCGAGGCGGCGGCAGCGGAAGCGACGACACGTAGTCCAGACACTTCCGCCCGGGACGCATGGTATCTGCGACAATCGACGTCAAGGACGGACTCGTGGCCACCGTCGCAGCGCGAGGTCGGAACGGCGATAACAAATCGAAGAGACTCAAAGCGTTCACGCGAGTCACCGTAGCTAGAGAGGCGCTCTTATCTGGCGAGAGCGAGCGATGCGCTTCCGCCAGAGCCACGTCCGTCCATCTGAGGAGAATCGCGTCGCTAAACTCCAGCGCGTAGGAAAGTCCCAGCGTCGCATTGTAGTGCGCCACGCGGCCATCCAGACCCACAAGCGACGGCGCCTGAGAATGCGCCACAAGTGTGGTTCGCGGAGAGGTGTCGCGCAGCCACTGAAACAGTGCGGCGCCCAGCCCCGCGCCGCAGCCACCTCCCAGCCCCTGGCAAAGCACGATACTCTCCAACGCGTCCATCTGCTCCAACTGACTCCGGATGCGCTCAGTTGACGCCGCGAAAACGCCGCCTTCTTCCGCGGACGCCAAAGCTCTCGCGCAGTTGGAGCCGAATCCGCCGCTGCCGCTCACCAGACGCTCCGCACCGAACGCTCTCTGACGAGAAGAGAAGGCTCGCGGGTCTGCGTCCACGAGAAGTGCGTTGGGCGCCTCCGGCGCGCCGCCGAGCGCCCAGCGCTCCGCGGCCGCACCTCCCTCGGCGTCCCATGCGCGGCGCTCGCAGCGCCAGAACTCGTCGCCCAGCGCACAACCGGTCTGTCCAACATGGACAAACAGTTTACTCATTTCATCGCTCTACACTGGCACCACCTGCGGCGTTTGTGTGCGGACGCCAAAGCAAAGATCCACGTTTGAATGGGAATTTGGCGGGAAGTCAGCGAAATAATAAAAGGATCCAGATGACTAGTCGATGAATTTCTGATATAGTTTTTCGTTTTGCATGAATTCTTCCAAGGACAGACTGCTCAATTCAGTTACCGATGAATTGCAGCGCCAGAGTCCCGGAGGCGTCGCCAGCGCCTCTGGGTCATCATGTCGAGTGCGAATGTCGATGATGCCACTGGCACATGCGAGACTTGCTTCAGGAGAGGGTTGCTACTCGAGGCCGATGCAGAGGTGGGCCGAGCCGAACTTGTGATGTCGAGGCTGCAATCATCCATAACGATCCCGGGATGATTGAAGTCAGGAGAGGCCATCGTCCTTCGAGACCTCTCTTGGCAGGAATCCCTAAAGAACGATCGCCATCGCCATAAGCTGCCTCTCGAGCTGTGCGAAGAGCGAAGGGCCGGAGATGGCGATGAGGATCAGCGGACCTTCCGGTATGGTAACGGAATGGCATCGCATCGCCATGGTAGACTGCAGTTGAAGTCCTTTGCGCATTCTCTTCGAAAAGCAGCACCTACGGTGTCTCGTCTAGAAACGAGGCAGGCCACCCGGGATCGCGAGAGAGCCAGACATCTCAGAGCTTCGACGCCAGGTGCCTCCAGCCAAGCGCGTCAAGATCGCTAATCAGCGACGAGCATCCTCACGCACACGAGTCGGATGTGCAAGAGAAAGAGGGATCCTCGGCGAAACACATCTCGGACATCTCGGACCCCTCAAAGAGGAGCTATGCAGAGCCTGGCAAAGGAGCAGAAGGCCAAAGCGCTCCTCCAGAGCAGCGGACGGTCGTTTTGGGTGTCCGAACAGACGCGCAGGATTCTCTCAACCTTGAAGACTGTCGAGAGAGGTTCTTGAACTTCTTGAATGGAGGACAAGCTGCCGAGCGATCGGAAGGACAGCTGCCACCCCTGAGACAGCTCAAGACTCTTTCGGATGCCATTTTCATACTTCACAGCGACAGGCTTTCCGAAGACGCCAAGGCGATCTTCGAAGAAACGCTGTTCTCCGAACAGTGCAGCATGCCGGACGCAAGTAAGCTTCGTATCTTGAACGCGGTGTACACGCGGGATCGATGGGCCGCCCAGCTGAAAATCACAATCAGCAATGAGATGAAAGCAGAAAGGCGAAGAGAGGCGGCGCTTAGCAAGAAGTCGTTGCATCCGGCAAGGCGAGAAAGGTAGGAAGCTGGGCCCTCGCCCTCTGTGACTCTTTTCCTGAAGAGGCTCTTCATCTTTGCAAGCACCTTTTCCCTTCTAGGCTGATCAAACGCTTTCAAGGTGAGCGCGAGCATGCCGCTCGACTGATCAAGATGCTCCAAGAGGACTCGGAATTGGTCATTGTGAAGAGCGCCATCGAAAGCGGCCTTGCAAGATAGCAGATGCCCGAGGCTATGGTCCGAGGGCTACTGGTACAAAATCAAAGCGGAATGCTTACGTGGTGAGCTTGAGCTCACCAGTGCAAGATCTCTTGCTCACGTGCTACGCCATATCTCACTCAGCGTGTTCTTTCACGCCCTTCACGGCGATGTGCGCCTTCCAGCCAAAGAGTACAATTGCCGTGCACACGATGTACAACCTTTCCGAGCAAAGCGCCCACGGTCAGCTGCCTGACAATCAAAGCATGGACCACAAAGCAACACAGCCACTTACCCCACCACAGCCGCAAGGGCGCCGGTGTCTCCTCCGAACTTGTGGATGACGCCACCAACAGCGGGACCGAGAATTCCACAGAAGGACTCGACACTTGACAAAACCCCAAAGAACCCTGTTTGGGAGCAAAATAAAGACAAGACAGATTCAGCTTCCCCATCTGCCAGCTGCACTGCCAAAAACCTTCTCACCTCCGGCCTCGTGAGGAGGAGCGACCATCGTCGCCGCGCTTGAAATCGCCGAATTGAACACGCCCAGCGAGATCACGATGATTCCCATTGACGCGTAGATGGCATAGATCGACAACGTCGTGGCAGATACAATCCTCCCCGCCCCCAAAATCACGCAGCATCCAATCAAGACCGGCGTCGGATCCTCCACTCGTGCGATCCTCCTCTTCGCACCGTCCGACTCAGATGACTCGGACGACTCAGATGACTCCTTTGCGCCGCTGCTTTTGGGCACGATCGACGACGTCATGCTCCCATACTTCAGCAGCGGCTTCGACAGGAAGCCCTGCGCCAGAGCGTACGATAAGCCAATGAAACCCATAAGCTTGGCGTGCTCCTGCGGCCCAAAATACTCGAAGCGTCTCTTCAGCGACGGATTCCAGATCGCCATGAAGATGTAGAATGCGAAGCCCATCAAAACGCGCAGCGAAAAGATCACGTACGCCCCGGGCGTCCGCGCTGAGGGCAGCATAAACATGCTGAAGAAGCCCCCGCTCGCTCCGCTCTGCGCTGCGCCGGGAGTCGCCTTGGATGCCCGCGCAGGCGACGTGGGAAGCACGTAGATCACCAGTCCCGAGATGGCGATGAAAATCAAGGCCAGAGCCGCCGCTGACTCCTGGCTCGGAATGAAGGTCCCGAGCCCCATGCCCAGGAAGCCGAGACCGGCGGCCATGCCCAGCATACCCTGCTTGCCTCCTCTCTCCGCCGCTCCCTCCCCCGCCGCGAAATCCGCCAACAGCGCTTTGAGCACTTCGTACTGCTGATTCAGCAGCGCACTCGGCACCAACGCCACCCACATCATGAGAATGCTTGGTAAAGCGCGACAAAGCTTGTTTAGCGATATGGACGAGAGGGAGATCCACACATGACACTTCACAGGACGCTATCAAAGCGTCAGAGCGTCGAATACCTGTCCGTAATGCCGAAAACTGCGACTGAGAAGCCTCTCGCGAGCAAAGCGATCCACAGCGCCGCCTTCCGGCCCATCCGATCCGACAGTCTCCCCAACAAGGCCGCTCCCACTAGGCTGAGTCCCGACCGTGCAGACATCATCGTGCCTATCCATTACGTGAGGAGTGAGAGGGTTAACATCCAGAGGAGATAAAAGCGGGAAAAGCCAGCTGAGAATCCCCCCGAAATGAGCAAATTCCGCCTTTCATTACGGTCTTTAGACTCACCGTAGCAAAGGGCGTCGCATTCCAGACGATCTCGCTGCGCTTGAGCAAAGGGCATGGTCACCGCAGAAGCCAGAACGCCTAAAGTGACCTTTTGAACGCAAAGAGCCAGCGCCAAATGAGCGAATATCTTGAGTTCATGCCGCAAAACCCGCGGAAATTGCTCCCACTGTGTATTTGTAGAGAAACGTACGAGAGCAGCCGCGAGTTCGACTTTACGTCGCTCCACGAAAGGCTTTAGATGCCAACGCGAAGTGCTCGAAACGACTTTGTCTTTGTCAGAAGTGGCGAAATCCTTCTGGTCCTTTGCATTGGGGACATCCGCCTCGCTGCGCCCAGCCCCATGCGCTACGCGCTGCTTCGGCTTTTCCATGGGAGTCCAAGAGGGCCTCTGCGGTCAGAAGTCGGAGGAGAACTCTGCCGTAAACCATTTAAATGCCCGCCACGTAGCCTGAAGACTTGGTTTTGAAATATTTTTTGATATTGCTGTGCTATTGATAATCATAATAACTTTTTCAAAATTAAAAAATTTTAAACATGGAAATAAACAGGATTTTCATATACAAAAACATATTTTTGAATAGATTTTCAGCATCAGTCTTTTCAGTGTTCGATCGAAATCGATCGAGAATCGGATAGTATCGAAATCTGTCTCGTAAAATGGCGGGTGTATTCTGCTGAAGGTCGATATTCGCGACACAAACCGACGCAGAAAATCGAAAAGAGTCGTTGGTCTCTCCGAATTCCCTCCGCTTTCCGCCGCTGCAGAAGTTTCTCGCCGCGCGCGACTTCTCGACAGCGCCATTCCCAAGCGTTTTGCAGCACTCTGGCGATATGGCCCTTCGAGATATCTCTGCCACCTCCGCCAGACTCAATAAGTGCACTTCCGATGCCGCGTTCGAGCTGAAGAAGCAGCGCCAGAAGCGACCTAGTCCGGATCCGAAGATGCAGCGCCTGCGCCGTGCGCATGCACGCGCCGAAGCCGCTCTCCGGGAAGTTCAGGCAGCGCTAGAAGAATGCCGTAGGTGAGCGAGAGTCTTTGGGAGCCATAAAGGAACGGAAGACGAAAGAATCGTGAAGGCTGTCATCGCATGCAGAGCGTACAATGCAGCTCTTCAGTGTACCATTTCTCAGGAGAGCCAGTATTGCAGCGAATGAGTCTCATCGTAAAGGCGAGGGGAATCCTAACAGCACTCGTCTGCTTCTGTTCGCTGCAGCGAACCAACTGGGGAGGCTGCGTCCCCAGCGCCCGTACCGGGCTCTCCGGATTCCGCCGCATCAACAACAGACCACAAGGTACAGAGGTGATGAAAACCTTCTTTTGCGCCATTGCATCAACTGACCTTGAGCATGTCTCTGTACAGGAAACGTCTGTGTCGAAGGCGCCTTTGCAGCAGCCGTCTGAAGCCGGCCAAACAAGCCCGACGTCCCCTGCAACGCCGGACTTCTCGGAGAAGCTGTCGGAGCACACCGTCGCCAACCTGAACCGCAGCAGACCCGACTCTCCTAGACCACGAACAAAGACGCCTATAATCCAGCCAAGAGCGGATGCGGGCGTCGGCAAGGAGAACATGCCACTGGACAACCATTCGGGCGGATCGAAGAACTCGATGCCTCCAACGCCACAGCTTAAGGTGAGCTGATGGCATCTGCGCACAATGCTGCTTCCATCCTGCTGACGACGTGGTTGTGCTCGTCTTCAAGCACGCTCTTTCTACCGTGAAGATTCGCCGTTACAGCTCATCCACAGCAAGCTCGATCTCCCCGGCAAGCCCAGCAGTTCGGGTAAGCAGACGGCAACGAAGTGTGCCACCGATTGGCAGGATTCGCATCGTCTTGGAGGCACATTTCCTGGATCGCGTGCTTGCTCTCTCTCTCTCTCTCTCTCCTTCCTTCTCTCAGAGACGCAGTCTCTCATTTCTCTTTCTACGTCCTCTCTAGCTACCCCTATCCACTGTCAAGATGCGCCGATTCAGCACGTCGACTACGAGTTCCGTCTCCGCGGAGAGCCCAGCCATTCAGGTGAGCAATCGAAAAGCCAGCCCAGTCCGTCCTCGTCTGCTGTCTGCTGTCTGCTGTCTGCGATCCACCGCAACTTCAAAGCAATAATGCGAAACCTCTCTTGCAACTCTTCAGTGGACATCGCCAGCAAAGACGCCGTTGATGCGGCGGGACTACGATGAGAATCGCCATAGAGACGCGGAGAATCAGGCTCCAAACACCAACGCAAGCATCGGTGATAGTAGAAGACGGTAGAGCTGTGGTGACGTGACCTCGGAGGGTGCAAAAGCACCGTGACGAACTTTCTGGCTGCTTGCTTGATAACTGCGATGAATGTAAGCTTCTTCTATACGCCTTGTCATCACGCACCGCAGTAGAAAAGGAGGATGCCTCTAGAAAAGGAGGATGCCCCAAGATGAGCATAGCCGCTCACCTTTTCACACGTTGGAATGGACGCTCAGATGATGCCCACGTATCTCATCTTCCTGCGTACTGTCTCGCATTGTTTTGTCTCCTTTCATCTCTGCGCCTTTCTACCGGACCCCGTGCTGGTCTGCATGGTCCAATTCTACGATCTCTCGTGGTGTCTCTGCTAGTCTTGAGCACCGCGGTCAAAGAAACAGCTTCTGCTTCTTGGGCTGGCCTTCCGGCTCGGGGGAAAGCGCCAAGGTCCGCTTCGCCGGATTGGCATTGAGGGGATCTGGGTGAGGCGTCTTCAAGTTGATGCTGAACGCGGGCTGAGTTGTCACAGCTTCTGCGTTGGGTGCCAGCTGGAAGCTGGATGGCGCCGGAGCGTCGCAGTCGCCATCTCGCTCTCCGTCCCCCGCGCAGAAGCTGTTCTCGTTCGCTGGCACCGGATCGGCGAAAAGATACGCGCGGTCCGGAGCGAAGGCCGAGGGATCCGCCGAGGGCGTGTCTTTCGCAAACCTGTAGAAGTCCGACGACTCGACCGACGACGGCTCTTTGGCGAACTTGTCTTCGGTCGACGGAGTGACTGCAGCATTCTGCATGTTGTTGTCGTCATCATTTGCATTTGCGCACTTCTTGCTCGGCCTGCTGCACATCCACAACCGGGTGCCAGGACGGAAGCAAGTTAGCATCGCAGCGAGTAGCGTGCAGCTGTGCCTGAAGGCGCGTGAGACGCTTTTGTGGACAGCTACGACACGTACTCGACCATGAGCTGCTTCGCGTATCCGTGGATGTAGTCGAGGAGCTGTCTCTTTTCGCGCTCTCGCTTCACGACCTCTTGCTGAGCTTCGTTGAAAGCGAGCTGCCATTTCACTTTCATCTGTTGGATTTCCTCGTGAAGACGGACAACCTTGTTGGACAGCGCTCTGATGTGTTTTAGGATTTGTTTTGTTTGCGGAAAGATCGTGTTAGTCAAAGGACAACGCGATGGATTGTGTTTGGAGCGTAGCGTTTACAGTTCTGCGACATCGTACCCAATGTCTTTGCAGACCACGTTGTGCAGCCACGCTTGGAATTCCCCAGCGATTCCGTCGCACTCTCCGGGGAGCACCATGTCCGCTTCGTTTGGGTGACAGCTTGCGAATGAACTTCTCTCCGTCGTTCGCTCTCTTTCGCAGCTTCCGAAATGCGCCCAAAGCTTCGGATCTGTGGGGAGGGAGCGTCCTGGGGTGCGTGCTCAGGCACCACTCGCAACCTGATTCAAAGTTCACGCATCGGTGAGCTTTTGTCTTTGGTGGAGTTTGCAACCACTGAGATTCTTCGATATTGCGACCTCTGCGACGTTGCTACGTTGCGACTTGTGAGACTGTGACACACTTTGCGAGGCTCTGTTGCAGCGCAGCGCCCGACGATGCGCTCCCAATCAAGGTTCTTCGCACCTTCAGGATACACGATGCTCCAGCCTCGCACACGGAGATTCGCGCCCACGAGATGCGTATCAGTGGATGGACGTGTCCGCGCAGGAAAGGATCGTTGCCGTTGAGGTTCTTTGGTTCGAATTTCGAATACTGTTGAAGTTGAGTAATTTTGAATTTGGGATAACTTTTTACTTCTTCTTGTCTTGCTAATTCGAATTCTTGCTCTCCTTCGATTTTATTTCAATTTTCAATTTTCATTTCATCCTTGGGTTTCAATTCTGCGCGCGAAAGCACGAAGCACGAATTCGAAACGAATGCAAAGCG
>JAAMXY010001098.1:0-38353 GCA_019677205.1 Pinguiococcus pyrenoidosus
ACGGCGCAACGAAGACGGGGTCGAGCTCGCGGTCGCCCGCGACCCACCGTTCGATGAGGTTGCCGGGTGCAATCGCTCTCTGAGTCACCTCTGGCAACGTGTCCCGGGGAACCCGATCCTCGTCGTCCGGGTTGCCGTCTCCACCGTTCAGGATCATGCTTGATGCGACTGCGTTGGCGCATCCGAGGATCCCTCTCACGAAGAACATGCTGACGCCGCCCTTCCCGGGAGACACGGCACTCTCCGATCCGTCGCTCTTGCCCAGTCCGAGGAGCGGACTGGTGTGAATCATGGCGCCGACCTTTCCGCCGCTCTCTGCCTGCTCAAGCTCCAGCTCGAGCTGCTGGACGACCCGAATGAGAGCAAGGCACCCCGTCGAGTGGCCGATGACGACGATCTTCGAATTGTCCGGCAGCGCCAGCATGTGTCTTATCTCCTCGAGCAGGCCCTTCACGTCCTGCATGACGCCTTGTAGACCCTGCGACATGAAGCACGGCCTCGGGTCGTCCTGTGGCCTGGAGTAGCCATGGCCTTCCATGTCGATGCCGAAGAAATGATAGCCGAGATCCCGCGTGACGCGCTGGACAAAGGATCCTTCGTAGAACAGCCCCCTCCGCTTGGTCTCTCCATTGGCGGCATGCCTGAGATTCTGGAACATCGTCCAGCCTCCATAGCCATGGACCGCCACCACCACCGCCTTCACATCCTCTACGCCGCCTCCGTGGCCCTCTGGAGACCAATGATAGCAGGCATATTGACCTCCTCGGCCATTGTTCCGCTTCCACTTGGTCACCGGGCCCGCCTCCACCACCCTGGAAGAGTGGTACATAGGCGTTACACAGAGTAATTTTAGGTGCAGATCTACACTGTCCTTCTTGGCGAGGTGCTGCATGCTCTGGAGTTACTCCTGGCTGTAGAAAGGAGCAAAGGCGCAGAAGTCCGGAGAGGGAACGGGCGGAAAAGACGGCTGTTCAGTGCAGTACCATTCGCAATCCTCGTCAAAGGGCAGATGCTTGCTTCCCAAGCCCTTTGGAATTGAGCAGGAGGGCTGCGGCGGCGCCCAGCTCTCCTCCATCTTGACAGAGATGGGCCAGTGGGCGAAGTGGACCTGTACTTCGCACCAGTGCGGCGTCGGAACGCTTTAACCTCCAGATCGACGTTCCTTGCTGAAGAACCGGGCCTATGAAAAGCATTGATAAGGGCCAAATATTATGCTATGGAATATCTACCGTTTCTCCACAAGCTGATGTTACCCAATGAAGATTCGAGTTCTGGTATCCACTGCTGAGTGATTGGTCAATTTTGGGGGACGCTGAAATGCTTTCCCAAAGTCCACCAGATCCACCGTATCATCCCATATATTCGATGAAATTCCACTTCTCCGGGCATCCAGGATTTCTCTGACTTGCTCCACGAGTTTGCTGACTGGAAGCTTTGGATCAGCGACGCGCGTCGAAATGGTGACGCTGGTCCACCGGAGGCCACAGGTGGGCGTCGTCAGCACTTTCTTCGTGAAAACGCCTCACCAAAGGCATCGTTCATCTCTGCTTCGTCTTTGCCCAGCGCCCATTCCGAAGTGATCAGTCCCAAGCATGGCGAGCAGGTGAGTCGCGGCGTGCTGGAAGTTTCCCCCTGCGTATCTTGTGATGGATTGGGCTCCAGAGCACTCATTCACCGCCCGCTTTTTTTCCGAATTGCAGTGAAGAGGACAATGTGTTGCGGTCGGTGCTGGAGAGCATCAGCCCCGAATGCCGCGAGGAAGTGGCGGCGGCCAAGCAGGGAACCCAGCTGAGCATGGATTGCCTACAGGAGATGCGGCAGACGATGTGGTCCATCCAGGAGAACCAGGCCGCCGAGGAGGCGGCCATGGAGGCGCAGGGGAATGGCACTCTCGGCTCATTGTCCTGGCTGGAGAATAGCAGCCTGGTCTACGGCAGCGTCGCGGTCCTGCTCGTCGCAGCGGCTGCGGCTGTTTATTACGCGTTGTATCGGCGAAGGCTCGCACCTGCGAAAAGCACGGGAAGCAGACAGAAGAAGCCGTCGAAGAAGAAGAGTGACAAGAAGAAGAGTCAGAGCAAGAAGCGGAGGTAGACGAAGAGGCACCAGCTGTTGGGCTCTCTCTCTCGGCAAAGTGTGCAGCTTCTCTCTCTCTCTCTCTCTCAGCTCAGCTCAACCTTCGGCATCTCAGCAGTGGCAGCTTTTGGCAGATGGCATGTGTCTTCCGGTGAATTGCAGATCAAGGAATGCTTGGAAGGGTGATACGTGAGACCTCGGAAAAAACAAGCTTGACTCAAAAGAGACGAGACGAGTGATGCACACCGAAAGCGGCTTTTCTTTCAACTTGCTTTACGGACCCTCTGATGAATCCACTTCGAGGCCCTCTGACTCGACAGTTCCTACCATAGTCCTTCTCTTATACGGCTCGGCTGGAAAGACGTGCTTCTGATAGCCAACGCGGAGGGGCAGCGGCGGCGGTGGCTTCATCTCATCCTTGACGACTTCACTTCCCGAATGAGACGCCTCCGCTCATCTTCCCACGAGATTCTCCATGCCGGAGAGCACCTTGGCAGACACCACGATGTCCCCCGGCTCGACTTGCTTCAGAAGCATGGCATTCTTCGTGGTGTACCCGAAGCAGGTGTAGAACCCATCCAGCGTGTTCCGACCGGGA
Source organism: Pinguiococcus pyrenoidosus (assembly GCA_019677205.1). Classification (NCBI taxonomy): domain Eukaryota; class Pinguiophyceae; order Pinguiochrysidales; family Pinguiochrysidaceae; genus Pinguiococcus; species Pinguiococcus pyrenoidosus. The sequence continues at coordinate 2,672 of JAAMXY010001098.1, forward strand.
GGAACCAGCGCTTGGTCCCACTTGACGAAGAAGACTTGCGAGCTCGCCGAGTCGGCGTCCTCCGGCGACCGGGCCATGCCGAAGGCTCCGTAGGCCTGGAAAGGCAGGAAGAACGTCTCAGTCGCCCTTTGATCCTCGTCGCTCGTGAAGGAGTAGACGGGCTCCTGATCTCGCTTATAGAAGAGCTCCAGCGGCACCAGGCTCTTCAGCTTGTCGCTATTGGTCTCGCCCGTCTGAACGATCAGCTCCTCGGCTTTATCGATCTTCTGATTGTTGTAAAACCCGTCCGATACCAGGCGAATGAAGTTTCCGGCCGTGATCGGCGCGTGGTATCCATCCACTTCGACCTCCAGGGGAAGCTCTTGCGAGTACTTGGCGGTCGCTCCTAATGGGATCAAAGCAAGCGAAATTCGACATGAGTGAGCGAAATTCAACGTGAGCAAACTCAACGTGAGCTTCGCATGGATCATTCTCCAGTTGCTGCACGCACCTTCCTGAGTCTCTCCGGGGTTCAGGAGAAACTTGGATTGGGCATTGCCGTGTCGAATGACAAACTCAACTTTCGCCCGGCCCTTGGTCATCGGCAGCGGTGGAAAGCTTGTTAGCAACGCAAATCCATGCACACCCGTGCTTTTCCGAGCTTCTTTCTGCGTCATACCTTGAGCACCGGCAGGTTCTTGAACTCCTCGGGCGGCTTGGGATCGAACGGAAGGAACTTTGGCGGGAGCAAGGACTGCCGGGCTTCAGCCAGCGCCTCGGCTGCCTTCACCTGCTGCGCATTCACTGCCGACAGATTCTCCTCGCGAATGAGCTGCTTGAGCGTGCGGATCTCTCCCACGATCGCGGTTTTGGTATCTGCAGGCAGCACAAGGCTCCCAGTTGCTGCGTCCAAGTTCTTCTCGGCCTGGTCCGCCTCCCTAGAGCACTGCGCCCACACCGGCCCTCGCGCTCCGACTTGCTCCAGGCGAAGCTTCACGAGTTCCAGGTTGATCTGCGCCTTCCGCAGCGGATCTGCAGAGCATGCCAAGGCTTTCACCGCTCAGAGCGTCAACCTGTTGCGAGAGCCAAGCATCGCCACCAAAACTACCTGCCGAGGCGTCCACCGTGGGAGGTGACGGCAGCGTGAGACGCAGGTGTTGGCCGCCGTCCTTCACCAGAAACTCGCCCACGCCCACGTCCTGCATGGGGTTCACCACCGCCAGGCCCGGGGCGGGTGCCAGCGTCACTGCAGAGGCCAATGCCACGCCAGCAGCCACTTTCTGCAGCCAGGTGCCCCTTAAGGAAAGGCTCCGAGCCGCATTGATCCGCAAGGCCGCCGCCGGATCGGACCACGTCAGCGCCAGCACGAGCGCCACAAGGGCGCCAGCGCAGTTTTCCCCACACCTCATGCTTCTCAACAGCTGGATACGCCACACGGCAGGCGAAAGATGGAGCTCAACCTTGAGGCCGCTCAGCTGATGCGGCGTTTGCCTCCAGCTGCGTAAGTGAGAAGTACCGGCGGGCGCGTTGCCGCGGAGACAGATTACAAAAATGCGGCATCGTCGTACAAGCGGGCGTGGCGAGCTGGATGACAGATTCGCAAATTTCCGCTCGGGTTGTACACCGGCGGGCGTGCTGGGCGTGTGACAGACTACGAAACGCTTGGAGGCGCCAGCGCCAGTCTTTGGACGCCTCTGATGGGTAAAGGGAAGCGCAAATTTCACGGAGGCGGCGGGGGACGAGCCGGTGGAGGAGGCAAGCGGGCTCGGGGTGGTGCGGACTTGAGCATCGCCAAGCGGCGTCCGGTGATTCTTGCAACTTGCCCTGCTCATCGCGGACGGGAGGCGTCTCGAGAGCTCCAGACGCTGATCTTGGAGGACCTGGAGCGAGAGACGATAGGTGATGAGGGTGCTTCGCCCGCCACAAAGGAGGGAACGTCGCTGGAAGCCATCCAGGAGGAGATGCAGGCGGAGATTCGGGCGCTGCAGAGTCCTCAGGCGCAGCCTTTCCAGACGGTTCACACGGTGCGTCGGAGGGTTTGATGGAGATGAAAGGAAGGAGGGTAGTGTAGCTCACGTGGGCATTGTAGGACTGCGCAGGCTTGCTCTGTGCAGTGTTTGACGACGGCTGGGACGTCTTGGCGCTGAGCCAGAGGATTGCGCAGAGGATCTGGGCCGGCGAGACTTCCATCCGCTACTTGGCCAAGCTGCTGCCGCTGCAGCTGACCGCTCACGGGGACGAAGCGAGCTGCTCGGAGATGCTGCTGAAGCTGCTGTCGCAGCACTTTGGAGAGGCGAATCTTGTCGCCGAGGGAGTAGCCGCCGTACAGCAGAAGCAGCAGGAGAAGGGCGAGAAGCAGCAGCAGGACAAGGAGGAGCAGCAGCAGCAGGACAAGGAGGAGCAGCAGCAGGAGGAGCAGCGGCAGGAGGAGGAGCAGCAAGACAAGCAATCTGAGGAGAGGCAGCAAGACAAGCAGGCGGAGGAGAGGCAGCAGCAGGAGAAGCAGCAGCATGAGGAGGAGGAGAAGGAGAAGGAGGAGAAACCTGAGAAGGTCGACCCGACGACCGAAGCCGAGAAGCAAGAAGAGATCGTGACGCAGGATCTGATTGATCCCTCGGGGATCCGATACATGGTGCAATTCTCTCACCGGCACCACGCCGCCCTGAATCGAGAGGTCGTGCGTGGAATTGTGCGTGCGCTGCTGCCGCCGCAGCACCGCGTCGACTACAAGGAGCCCGACATCTTCATCAGCATCGAAGCGGTGAAAGGCGTCGTAGGCGCCTCCTTGTTCCGCGGAGGCAAGTCCGAATATGACGCCCTGAACCTCCAGAAGGCATGCAACAGCGCACGAGAAGCCGCAAATGCAGGATCGAAGTGACAAGGCAAGGCAGGAAACGACAAGGCAAGGCAAGAAACGACAAGCCTGGCTTCCTACTCCAGATTCTGGAGCCGCTTTTCGCGCTCGATCATCTCCTGGTATTCTCGCTCCAGCGCTTGTCTCTGCCGTTCCCGGACGCCGCTCTCCGTGGCCCTTCGGTCCCTTGCGCTCTCCTCCATGCGGTCCACCTTCTGGCCCAAGTCCGTCAACACGTTGTCGAGGACGCCTCCGGGCATCGGCGGGCCCACGGGGTCTGTGGCCAAGAGGGCCAGCAGCAGGAGCTGGACGCCCGCAATCGTTCCCAGGACGCTATTGCGGATCCATGGCGACTTGAGCCAGGTGGGCGTGGGCTTCTCCTTCGCTGGCTGCGGCACTTCGTTGCCCACCCAATCCGTCAGCGAGTTCTTCCACGGATCTCCCTGGGGCTCCGGAGCGGGCGCCGCGGCCTGCGGCTCCGCTGCGGTAGATGGCGCCGGCGGTTTCACGGTCGCGGACGGCCGCGCGGGGCTGGGCGGAGTCGGCATCATGGAGATGCCGTCGCTCCCGATATCCAGGGGAATGTCGGGGAAGTTAAAGCGGAACTTGATGGGGCCCGCCACCACGCTGCGCACCGTCTCCATCTCGGTGGACAGATCTCGAAGCTTCGTGAGAGACAGCTTTAGCGAGGCAGCGGCGTCCTCGTCGGACAGGGCCTTCACTCGCAGCCTTCTGTACTCCTCCGCCACCTCAGCGCGCTGCGCGGCGAGGGCGTTGAACTTCATCGCGCGCAGCTGTAGCCAGCCCAGCGAAGACAGGATGACCAGGGGCCCAACGGCAGCCGTGGGGTCCGCCTGGAATCCCACATTCGCCTGCAGAGGCCCCGCCAGGCGAGCTTTGCCGACGTTCCTAGCAGGGCTGAAGGCAGAAACAGCCGCAAGGTGGCAGCACACGAGGCCCCAGGCCAGGAATCTCTGCTTGCCAAGCATCTCCCCAGTCCACCTCGGCATAAAAAGCGCAACTGCTGCCCTTCCGAGGCCCCTGAGGTGCACAAGCGGCGCCTGAAGCCGCTTCCTAATGGCCATTCGGAGGTCGGAAAATCGGAAAATCGGAAAATCCTTGCTGTGACGGATGGACCTTTCAGGCTTCATTCATTCTCGTTTCCATGCACTTTATCGAAGTTGAAGAATACGGTCTCAAATTCTCTCGCATTTTCGATATCGACTCTTTGTCGGTTTTTGGTTTTGGGTTTTCGATTTTCGGTTTTCGGTTTTTAGGTTTTCGGTTTTCGATCTCCATCTCGCCGCCACAGAAAGCAGAAAGCAAGCCGAGAACCCTCACGACTCTCCTTCGAGTGGTCTGAGCGCGGCTTTGGGGCGGTCGACCTCGGCTCTTTCCTCGCCTCACGTCGACGTGGAGAGGGCAGCTGTGGCTTCCTATGAACGCTCCGGACCGAAGTGAGTGCTGGACCAGCGGCTACGAGGATGAGGAGAACAAGGTGACCTATCAGAAGGACACGAAGATTCCGAATGCGGGCACTTTCACCATTATGCGCGAGGACCACACGCTGGGAAACCTGCTGCGGATGGAACTGCTGAAGGATCAGAACGTGCGCTTCGCTGGCTACATCGCGCCGCACCCGCTGGAGCACGTGATCAAGCTGCGCGTGCAGGCCGCGGACAATGTCACGCCCATTCGGTCCGTCACGCAGGCGGTGGACCACCTGCAGCAGCAGTTCGACACGCTCAGCAAGAGCTTCGAGTCGCAGGTTCACAAGTTCAAGGAGACTTGAAGTATGAGCTGCTTTGAGCGGCTTTGAGCGGCTTTGAGCTGCTTTAGAGCTGGTTATGGTGTGAGCTCCAAACGGGGTAATCTCAGCGAAAAGAGGGACGCCCAGTGTACAATGCAACGGATGCCAAATGAAGTGACGTCAAACACGAAATCAAACACGAAATCAAGTCAAAGGAGATGATATCTGAACACCTTCTATCTGAACACCCCAGCCCTCTAGACGCCGCGGGGCTCAAGACACTGCGTCTTCGGTTCATACAGCTGCCGACGCCAGCGCGGCACGAGCGCCTGCGCTACTGAAGGGATGTTTTCCTTGTACAGATCCTCCTCCACCTTGTCCCCTTTGATGGTCTCCGCGAAGCTCACGAGGAAGAGGCGCGAGCTGAAGATGCCTAACGACGAGATGACCTGGAAGTTGAACCGCCGCTGATCCGCCGCGGGCACATATGCAGACACGAGCGGCACGAAGCAGTCCTCCTGCGTCGTGGTGAGCGCCATCATCCGCTTCTCCAGCTCGGACGCCAGCGACGAGATCCGGATGAGCACCTCCTGCTGGTTGCCCGCCTGCTCGCCGGCCTGCCCTCGGCCGATCTCTTCTCCGAGCTTCTTTCCCACACTGTCGATCTGGCGCCTCTCCTGCTCGAAGACATCCAACTGCGGCCACACCTCCTTGGGCAAGTGCTTCTGGAGCCAAGGGAAGTACAAGTCGTTCTCGATCCTGCGGAGCTGCGTCCAAGAGAAGCTGTACAGGAAGTCGTAGCCCTGCGCCAACCGCTCGAAGCTCTGCTTGTAGCTCTCGTCATCGCCGCCCTTCTTGTTGAACCGTTCCTCCTCCTTCGCTGCGGCCTGCAGGCGATTGGCATCTCTAGCGACGCTCCGGGAATGCCATCGCCAGCCGTGGATGAGGAAGGTCCTCTCCACCAGGCTGATGGGCGCAGCCCGCATGGCCTCGTCGTAGCCAATGTACGGCTTTCTAGACTCCTCCGTCACCATCTCTACTACCGACGCCCTGAGCGTCTGCGCAACCCGCTGGCGAAACCGCTGAAACCTGCAGAAAGCCGCCGCAATGCGCTGAGCAAGACGCCGCCAGCGGTGTCAGCTGAGCCCTCGAGGCCACGTACTTGGACATCTGTGGCGTCTCCGCCAAGACCATGGCTGGGGCAAAACCTGGCTTCTGTGCAGGTGGGAGAATCAGGGTCGGGGCCCTCCCAAGTGTCGTGGAAGAACCGCAGACCCACCTGTAAAAACGCGCCAGATGGCGCCAAGCAGACCAGAATAGCCGCACTGGCGGCCGTCACAGCCATGAAGGTCCTCATGTTGCCCACCAAGAAGGCCTTTGCGGGCACCTGAGGACCACACGTGGTGAAAAACGCGAGCTTGGAAAGCAACTTGTGCAACCTCGCCGTTCTGCGGCGGCGTCGGAAACCCTTTAGCCACATCAGCGGCGTTGAGCTCCCAACTTGATAAACGCACCGAGTTGATCTGATCGTCAGAGGGTCAATCATTGGTTGCCGCAAGAACTTTGAAACAAGGATATTACTTTGACCAATCCGGGTCCGGATCGCCACGCTGGGCAACGCGTGTTTGCGGTGAGAAACACCCCTCCGAATTGTGCTGAAAAGAAGTCCATCCCGAACAAGTTCTAGTCCCAATCATCATGCAGCGGTTTCATCTCTGCGAGCTAATGTCCCCTTAGCTTCAGCTACACGAAGCTCGTCCCCCACCACTTTCTCCAACAGGAGACGAGGGTTTTCAAGAAGACCAAGTTGGCGCCATTTTCACTATCACGAGTCGGCTGCCCAGCTCAATCTCCTCGCGCGCGGGGTGGTACAACGGCGTGCTCGTCGCTCAGCCTCCAACGCGATGCAGCTTCGCGCGCTGCTGCGGCGTCAGTGGTGCGTTCAAATGCTGTGGCGCGGTGTGGTGTGCGTGGCTACGAAGGGTTTGAAAGCAAGCATCGCACCCACTTTGAGTTGTGCCTGGTAAAGCGGAAAAAGGCCAACGCCGACGACGGCAGCACTGCACCCAGCAAATCTGCAGTGAAAGAAGATCGCTGCAGATGCTCGTGAGGATGCGACGCGCAGGCAGAATGGACAGAGATTCAGACGACGAAGAGATCTGTGGAGAAAGCTTGGAAGCTTTTGGAGACTGCAGAATTACCCCGTATCTCTTCACATCCTTCGCGTGCGCGCAGCTGCTGGTCCCGCGAAATGAATGCTGTAGGTGTGGGGAGTCGCATGAAAAAGCGCGTGGGCAAGAAATCCGTGGAAGCGGGTTGACGTGGGAGGCGGAACCATGACGTCTAAACCGCGCGCTTTGCCCAGGTGATGTCCCGGAGCGATCTTCTGCGCTGCTTCCGTGCGGAAACACACCGTCAACGAGAATCCGAGGCCATTGTGGACACGTGCTTACCGTGAATCCTTACCGTGAATAGCTGGGCTGCTTTCCGTCGAGATGGCTTTCGCCGGCGCGGCCGACGTCTCCGCAACGATGCTGGCGTTTCACGCCCGCTCGAAGCACAAGCGCGGCCATCTGTCTGACGGAAGTGGCTCGTCTTGCGACGAAAGCGACGACGTGGACGAAGTGGAGGATGCGCGGCTGGAGAGGCAGCGGCGAAAGAAACTGTCCAAGCTGACGGTGGAAGCCGCAGCCGGCCCCGGTGGCACCACCTCAGGCAGCTTGCCGCCAGGAATGAAGTGTGCTGGCAATGGTGGCACGTCGAACACCAAAGCAAAGTCCGAGGCCACAACCAAGCCAAAGACGCAGACCCAGACCAAGACCAAGACCAAGGCCAAGACCAAGGCCAAGGCCAAGGCCCCGACCAAGAGCAAGACTCCGACTCCGCCCCCGACGGTGGGCCGCGCCTCTCGACGACCGAAGGAGCATCTGATCGCCATTCACGACGGCGAGTTCCAGCCGAGCGTCATAAAGGACGCCATCGTGGGCGACACCATAACCTGGGTTCTGAATCGTCGCCTTCCCATCGATGAGCATATCGTCGAGGCGCGGTACTGCCGGGTGGAGCCTGGTGTGCCTCTGGAAGATCGACCAGCTGCCACTTTGCGCACGCTCACGTCGGATCGCGCCAAGCTTTGTCGGGAGAGTGTGTGGGAAGCACCCCTGCTTGATAAGAAGGACGACCACGTGAGCCTCCTGCTGGGCGAGCCCGGCATTGTGCACTTCGCCTGTCAGATGAAGGCCAGTATGAAAGGGTACATCGCAGTCCACGCCGACGACGAAGCAGGTCAGGTCGACTGGGTTGATGTCCTGGAGAAGGAGTACCTGCGCAAAGCTTCCAATGGAATTTGGACCTTTGGATCCAGCGCGACAGCGGCGGCAAGCACGACCGCAACTTCTACCATGACAACGACGGTCGTTGACGAGCTCTCCGACGCCGAGGGCGCGAGGAGCGCCGCGACGTTGCTCGCGCTCTCGAGACAGACCTTCAAGGGAGATGAGGCGCACGAGCAGGAGGAGGAGGGAACGCTGCCGTCCAATGGCTTCGCATCAGCGGCTTTCAGTACTCGGCTGTCCAGCGCGCCCCGCCGCGTCTTGCTTCTGGATCTCGCGTTCAAGCCTGCCGAGGTCGCAATGCTGCAGAATGCCTATGTGATGGTCTACCGGGAGCAGGGGAGCCGCCCAAGGAAGATCTCCTGCCGCCCTGTCGTGGAAGCCGCCGATGTCCCCGTGTGGCCGGAGGTTCTGAAGATTGATTTTCCGCAGCCGGGCATCTTCGTGATCGAAGATGCGTTCATGAACTACATTCAATGCAAGATCGTGGTACACCAGCTTGCGGGCGACGATGCCGTGTCGCCGGAGCAGGGGTACCTCTGTTCTGAAGGCGACAACGCCGACTCCTTCGATGAGAGCAGCACGAGCAGCTTTGCCGATGAGCCGGACGATCGTCTGCGCCCTGATCTTGACATGCGCTCCAGCCCTCGCGCTGAGAGCGAGGACGACGCGTCCTCGGCAGCGGAGGGAGATATGAGCAAGATTGCCTTGGATGACTCAGACGATGAGACACTCTACCGCCCGCTTCTGCCGCGACCCAACTCCGGAAGGGGCTACGAGAGGGAGCGCCGGTCGGGATCCTCGCGCGTGACCTCCCCTTGCAGCCCAAAGGATGGCGATGGTGCGGAGAAGCGAACGGAGGCGTCTCCGGCTCGGGATTCTTGGAATCTCGCGGCGGAATCCAAACGCATCTATGAAGATCTAGACAGCCGATGGAGTAATCACCCCGGCAAGCGCATCGAGAGCATGGAGAGCAACTTCCTTCCACCAGTGCCACGCGTGTCGGCTGTACCGTCCGCACACTCGGCAGAGCGAGCGAGCTTGCGGGGGAGTTTCCCTCTAGAGCGCCCGGTGTCCCCTAGCTCGAGCGACCGCCAGGAGAGTGCAGCTGAGCTTGACAAGGAGGGGAATGACGGAGAGGACGATGCGCGCAAGGCCGCTGCCAGGCGCAAGAGAAACAAGAAACGCTTGGAAAAGAAGAAGAAAGCAAGGCAGAAAAGACTTGCGTCTTCTGTAACGGCAGGTACCGCTGAGCAGTCTGAGGAGGAACCTAGCACGGCCGTCGATCGCATCGTTGCGCATTTTACGGCCGAGAGCGTCGATGTCCCCTCAACGCGAGGCGCTGCAGCGGATGCGACCGCCGACGGCGCTCTCGACCAGGCTGAGCCAGCAGGGGAAACAGACCGTGTACCGCGTGACCACTCCGCAACGGATGGAGTTTGCGAGGAAGAAGAAGGAGAAGGAGAAGGAGAAGGAGAAGGAGAAGCAAAAGGGGAACAAGCAGCGCAGCCTTTCGAGAAGCACACCGAAGAAGTTTCCACCGGGGCGACATTTGGCACGTCAAGTAGCTCAGCTGAAGGCCCTTGCGACGTCAAGTGTGAGATTCAGCAGGAGGAGGATTCGCTACAGGCCTCTGCAACGTCGATTGCAGAAGCGCCGGAACCCGTGCCTCTAAGCTCGGCCAGAAAGGACAGTCCAGACAAGCCAAAGAAGAAGAGGAAGGGCAAGAAGAAAAAGAAACCAAGCCCACCAGCTGCGTCGACCTTCGCTTCCGAGCCGAGTGCTGATGCCGTGGATGCGGCGCAGAAAGAAGACGAAAAGACCCTCCCAACTCCACCGTCAGCAGCGCTGATGTCATTCAGACTCGAGGACAGGGCCTCCACTTTTGCGGTGCTTGCCGATGACTCCGACGCGTCTGCTCATGCTGATGATCGTGAGCGCCAACCCATAGAAGCTGAGAACCAGTATCCCGACATCAACATGCATCTCAGAAATAGAAGTAGTTCGGAACGGAATCCCAGCGACGAAGGCACCGACAAGGAGACCGATTCGGTGGATGCAAGCGCTGAGCACGATGGGGAAGAAGAGCCTGGTTCTGGTTACGCGATGGACCTCGTGCCGAGTGTCGGTGTGGAAGGCAGCGGCGATGGAGCGTTTCAAAACAAGATGGCTGGCACCGTCGACGCCGGTAGAAAGCTTGGAAGCTCTGGGACAACGACTCCGTCTGATGATCGCGACAGCACGCGAACGGCGATCTCTAGGACGCAACCCCAAGAAGAGACGATGTGCATCGCCTGCGATGCGCACGACGCCGCTTCCGGCGGACCCGGCGATAGCCCAAATACCGTGGGCGTTCAGGGCGTGGCCACCGTTGTGCCAAACGATGCCCAAAGCATCCAGAACATGATGCTCGGAGGCGATAGGGCGGCAGCGGCTTGCGCAGATAACGCTCAAGAAGCGCATAGAAACGAGAGGAGTCGGGCAGATGAGAGGCAAAAGGCAGCCGCATCTGCACCTTTGACTAGGGTAGTTGACGTAGAGGATGATGAGGTCGAGTTCGCGTTCGGCGACTTCGAGTTGGATGGCCAGGAAGTTGGGACCTGGAAACACGTGCATGAGAGCCAAGTAGCAACAGTAGAACAATCCATCGGAGCGGGAGAGAAAGTAAAGGAAGAGCACATGCTCGGGCAGGACGCGATAGAGACGCACTCTACCAGCGCTTCGTCGAGATTGAAAGCAGCTCTAGGAGTGTGTCAGCCGAGCGGCGGAACGCTGCAGCGTCAGACACGTCCGCGACAAGGGATTGAAGCCAATGGCCTTCGACCCAATGGCCTTCGACCCAATGGCAATAGCTCGACCTGCTCGGAGCGCTTCGCGAGTACGCAGAGGTGGTTGGATGAGCGATGGCAGGCGTTTTTCGAGGGCCTCTCTCGCGGCGAGGACGTATACAGCCCAGGCGTTGTAGCAGCTGTGTGGAAGCACTGAGGCCACGCCCGGCGCGCACAAGTTTTGACCAAGACGTGGTAGTCGAAGTGGAGTTGAAGGAGTCCTGCCTCCCGGGTGCGAAGACATGGCTGTGTGATGGAGTGTGCACCGTTCGCGCGTCACAGCGCTGCTGTATAATCCACAGACGAATTCCTTGCGACGCTGGCTTAGACATTCCTCGCTGCAGAGACGATGGGGATGGCGACCTGAAACGCACTGCTTCCAACCCAAAAAAAAGACTGACGCCCCCTGTCCCCCTCTGCCTTGCCAGTGCCGCCGACACGCACACCCTTCACGAGCATCTTCCGAGGCAAGCACGCTTAAATCGGGCGCAGCTTGTTCAGCATCGAGCAGTAGAACTCGAACGACGTGAAGAACAAGATGTTCCACGGAGCGCTTCGCAAGTACGTAAGCGGCAGGCCTTTGTACAAACCTACGTTTGCGAGAGAGTGAGACGCCCGAAGGCTTCCGAAGTGCGTCGCAAACGTCCCAAAAACGCCTTGCAAGACGCATCGCGTACCTCGGAACCCTTCGGTCCGCACGAGCTTAACGAAGCACTCGCCTAGATTTTTGTACTGCATGTTCTTGCCGCTCTGCGCCATCAACAGCGTCTTGGCTCTGTCGATAGGGTTGGACACCAAGGACGCGACGAGCCCCGCTCCGAGGCTCGAAAAGAGATGCAATTGGGTGCCTTCCGGCAGTCCGAACTGCAAAGAGCGAAGCCGCTCAGCTGAGAGCTTCTGCGGACGAAGGTTGCCAAGCGCCGCCTTGCCACGGTACCTTGCCCTTGAGGAATGACTTCGTTCCATCGTATCCCGTCAGTTCTCCCGCGTTGTTGATGAAGGATCTCTGCGTGTTGGACGACCAGCCGCGCCACATGCCGCGGATCCTGGGGGAAAGACGTTTGCATGCCGGAATGAGTACCACGGCATGCAGGTTGGTTCGACAACACCCTAGCAAGCGTACCCGTCCTCCTTGTAGATCTTCCCGATGGCATCTGCGACGCTCTTGTACTGGATTCGCGAAGTATCTGCCTGCATCTTGACCTGCACGGTGTTGCCCCGACAGCATCATCAGGTTGGCGACGGTGACGGCCAGCGGCACAGGGCAGAGGCAGCTTTTGGCGAAGTCGCACCTTCAGCAGGTCCGTGGGGCTACAGATCAAAGTGCCAACCGCTCCAGCAGTGCCTCCGGCCAAGATGAGCACCAGGATGTTATCGCTTCCAAAGGTCTTGCCGCCGATGAAGGCCCTCAGCGGAGAATAGATGTACATCTGCAAAGTCCACCGCCCGTCAGAGGACTCTTGGCGGCGTTGCAGTGCCTGCCCAGGCTCTTCACGTACCTTGATGCTTTGGTAGCTGACTTGCCGAAGCAACGCCGGCTGCAACCCGGCGAAGAAAGGTCGAAGGCCCGCCTGGCGGAAGGTGTTGACCATGACCTTGATGGCTCCCGGACCACCCGCGCGGCCGCGTTGCAGCATCATTTGCACCTAGGCGGCCAGCCGTGAGTCAGGCTTTTTGAGAAGTGCAAGAAACCCAAGGGGAGACCTTCATGAAGTCGAAAGGGATCGTTCCTATCTCCGCAGTACTGGCCGCCAGGGCTCCGGCCGCCGTGCGGACCCATGCGGGCGGCGGGCTTCTCTCCCGCTCGGCCGCGGCAAGCGAGCCGGCGACGGCCGCGAGGAGGAGGAGGACGCGGGAGGGCTGTGCTGCTCGCATGGTGAGCCCGCGTCGTGGACTGCAACTAAAACGTCATTGCGGAGCCTCTCCTGACTTCCACCAGGATCGAAAGTGATGCGCTGGGATGACGGGGAGACGGGACCATTTTTGGTGCCGACGCTGCTTCGTCTCCGCTCAACGTAGAATTGGTACAACTTTGGCACACACCATGCTAGCTACAGAACATCTACCTAATGGAAACCTATGGCAGCCAAGCTTGCCGCGGCTAAGAACGAAACAGCGTCTTCGTGTAGCCGAACAGGTGGTGCACGCCACCCTCCCGCTGCGCGCTCCTCGACCGCAACTCAAATCTGCAGCAGCGTTGGCTTGTCATGACATGAACGCTTCCAGTGTGATTCTGCCACTTTGCACGTGCCCACCTGACTTTGCCTTCCCGGGTTTCCGCGTGAAGCTGCGGAATGCTCTGAACGCCGACGTCTTGGAAGCCGTGCTTGACGCCTGTTGGCCAAACAACGAGCAGGGTTGAGGAACCAGGCAGATCGCAACATGGTTTCAACGGTCATTGCAAAATAATTGAAGCAGAAAAAAAGTCGAAAAGGTCGCAAAAGACAGAGAGAAGCGAAGGGGCATCTTGGAAGTGACGTACTTTGCGCAAGATAGGCGGCAAAGGTAGCCATGCTGCCGCGCTCGGCAACAGCTCCACTGACGCCCGCTTGCAGCGACTCGAACACCTCCGGATGATCGAGCACCTCGCGGCTCGTCAAGGCATGAAAGTGCTAAGGCAAGAAAGCGCTCAGCATGAGATTCGCAAGCGCTGGACAATCCCCGATGTAGCTGATGAAGTACCTTCATCCGTTTGCCGTCGTGGAAGAAGAACTCGCCCGGTGACTCATCCACACCGGCCAGCATCGAGCCCATCATCACGACGCTCGCGCCGACGGTGAGCGCTTTGGTGACAGCGCCCGTGCTGCTGATGCCGCCGTCGGCGATGACAGGGACACCGTGTGGTTGGGCGATCTTCAAACACGCACATCAACGAATCAGTCCGAACAAGCCAAAGAAAAAAGAGAGAGAGAGAGAGAGAATTCACATCGACGCCAACATACCGAATGGCACTTGTAGACTGCACTTAGCTGGGCGCGCCCAGTGGCCTTGACTTGCTGACCCAGGGAGGCCGATCCCACGCCCTGCAAATCGACAAAGAGTCAGCAGATGCGCTCAGGTTCGGCTCTCCTTTCATGCACATCCTTACCATTCCTACGCGAATGCCGTCGGCTCCAGCTTCCAGAAGGCGTTGCGTCTGCACAGTGCACGCCGGTGCTCTCAGTATATGAAGCAAACCAATCGAAAAACAGCAGCTCAATCAAAGCTCGCGCGATGGGCACATTACCTGAGTGGAAGTGGCGACGTTCCCAGCGATGACGTCGACGTCTGGGAACTTCGATTTGGCGTACCGGAGCAGCTCGAGCTGCGCTGCCGAGTCGCCGTTCCGCTCGTCTAAGACGATGACATCTACTCCGGCCTCTACGAGGGCATCGAGCCGCGCCTGCTCCGACTGTCGCGCGGGCACTGCGGCGCCTACCATAAGCTTCCCATTGCTCTTCGTGGCATGGGGAAACTCTCTGTAAAGGCGCAGACCATCGGAGGATGCTTAGTGCTTGCTCGGGTGTCGGCATCGATCCACACCGCCCTTCAGACAACCCACCTATTCTTCAACAAGTCGCTTCTGGTGGTCAGCGCCAACAGATTGCCGTTGTCGTCGATGATCGGAAGATACTGTGCGAGCGAAAACGCAGCGAAGCATCAGCGTCCTGAGGATCATTGCTCGCATCCCATTCAACAACGTGGGCCGTCTCTCCACCTTGATGCGGGCGCTCTTGAGGATTTCGTAGGCCTCCTCAAGCGTGCACGGGTGCTTCGCCTTCACCAGCTCGTCGAAGCCCACCATGACGTCTTTCACGGCCAGCGTCCGATCGGCTTCGAGCTCGGACGAATCCTTCAGCACCATACCCAGCAGCTTGCCATGCTGCGTTCCTCCTTCCGTGACGGGGATCCCCGCGAAGCCCTTCTCATCCGCTCTAGGAAAAGGGGGGGTGGGGACAAAGTCAGCACCACCAGTCTTCTGCGCTCTCATCTCTCCAGTCCCATGTAACATGTCAAAGGCTTCGTCTACTCACTGCGCCAATGTATCCTCGGGGCTGAGCACCGCTGGCTCCGCGATGAAGCCATTCTCGTACGCCTTGACCCGCCTCGCCTGTGAAAGCGGCTTGGGTAAGTCTTGGAGAAGCCCTTTCAGCGCCCGATGGTCTGCCTCCTCGCACCATCCCGACTTGCTCTTCTATGGTACAGTGGCAGTGGAGGAAGCCGATGCCGCCAGCCAGCGCCAGCGCAATGGCCATCTCGTGCTCCGTGACGCTGCTCATCGGACTGGAGCAGAAGGGCAGCGAGAGGCGAATCCTCTTGGTGAGCTGCGTGCTCAAATCCACCTAGCGCACAGCGGGAACAGTGGCGCATGAGCGCTCTCTCCCCAGATCTGAAGTCACTTTCAAAGTACACCAAACTCACCTCTTCGCAGCCAAAGGATATCTGGCCTGGCAGCATGATGAGGTCGTCAAAGGTGATGCTGGGCGCCGCGGCGGTGGAGAAAACCTGTGGTACAGCCGCCGTGTGAAGTTCGGTGGCCGCGACCTCGGCGGTTGGGCGGCTCTTCAGCACCTCCACCACACTGAATCCGTCTTTGAGCTCCTCTTCAGACACGTCGATATCCATCGCAGCCGGATGCGCGTCGCTCATAGCGCAAAGTCGCACAAGTCGCCGGAAGTTTTGGCGCCAAAACCCTCAACTTCACATTCCTCTTCGCCGCTTGAACGTCAACTGCATCCTACAGCTTCGTCAAGAGCGGAACCAGGAGATCCGCCAATCACACCAGGCGACCGAGTCAGCCAACTTCGATGGTCAAGGAGCTCCACAATTCGTCCAAACGTGCTCATGGACCAACTTGGGGGGAAAGGTCAATGAAAACCTCCAGACATCCATCGTGATGAAGTCACTGAAACCACTTCGGATGGGTGAAGCACATTCGGCAGAACTGTGCAGCATTTTTCCCGCGCAAAGTTTCGTCCACTTGTCGCTCTCCTGGCCATGGAAGAGCCGAATAAGGATGCGTCCGCGGATCTGCCGCTCCACGATCTGCTCATGGACTATCACGATCCCGGTGACTTGCCCGAGCAGGCGCCACCGGAGCCCCCGCCGCCCGTCCCCAGTCCCGCAACGCTGAGAAAGGCAGGCCGCGCGCCCGGGCGCTCTGGCCAAGGCGCCGCTTCTCGCAAGAGCGTTCTCGGAAGTAGCAGTGCGGACCTGGTGGACTACTCGCGCTGTTTGGAGACGTCTGTGTCGCTCCCGAGAGTCCGCAAGATGATGCACTGCATCGAAGACTCCGGCGCCACGTCTCGCGATGCGCTCTATCTGGTCGCCAAGGCCATGGACCTGTTCGTGGTGAAGCTGGTGAGGGAGACGTCCAAGGTGGCGAGGAATCGCCAGGCGAACGATGTGAACACCGATGACATCCTGGAGCTGATCTATGGGCACCAGAGCCACTGGGACCTCGGCTGGTTGGAGTTGGATTTTCCGCTCGTGGCGGAGAACGCTGGAGCAGGCGTGTACAGAGAGATCGCAGCGGCGGCAGCGGCGGCGGCAGCGGCGTCCGCGGCAGCCGCGGCAGCGTCCCCAGCTCGGTGAGGCTGCGTGATAGATTCTAGACTAGCGAGACGCCTCGTAGAGATGCTTGTGCAAAATAGATATCGACAGCTTTGCTTCTGCTTGGATCTGCTGCTAGACCATTCGAACGCTACGCGCCTACTCGACGAAAGCAGTTTCGCGTTCGATTAGCGCGGACATGACCTCTACGTTATCTTCGGGATCTAAGGAATGAGCTCCACGGCCCGTGCTCACCTCGATGCGCCCGAAGCGAACGGGGCACAACGGCGTGCTCCGCTGCGGCTTGGGCGGCTCGTACCCACGGAGGCTGGCGCCCACGGTGATGGCAGCCGCCAGCGTGATGGCTGCGAAGATCCCCGCCATCTCCGCTTCCTCTACTCCTGCCGCTACCAGGGGACTCAAAATGGCTCCGACGCGATTGCTCATGCTGCACAAGGCGTGCCCGGTCGCGCGGATACTCGTCGGATACAGCTCGGGAGTGAAGACCCACTGACTCACGCTTGCTGTGGTGATGAACATGCGCGCTCCCACGGCGAAGCATATCGAGACGTCCTGCTCTTTCGCGTTGCTTATGGCGAACATCAACACAAAGAACGCAATGCTAGCCGCGGTGTGGCCGAAGCTCACGCTGAAGACCCGTCCCAGGGTGTCTAAGAACAGGATGGGAATGAGCGTGCCCACCACCTCGAAGGAGGCTCCCAGCATGGCCGCTCCGTAGTTGAGATTCAGCTCGTCGTCATCGTCCGAGGAACTCGCGAAGAGATCCTGGAAAAACAGCTGGCCGCCGTAGTATCCGAATCCAAACGCAAACCACGAGTAGTTGATCGGGATCGTCCTCGCCTTGTACTCGCTGGTGAAGAGGGTCCCGATGTTATCCTCCGCGGAGCCCTCGTCCTCTTCTCCGGTCGTGACGGCGATGACACTCGTCGTCGGTGCGCTGGTGTCCGGCTTGGGCTGGGATCGTTTCTCCTCTTCGGAGGCGGCCTCGTTGTGCGACGTGGCCGTGGAGACGCGCAGGACCTCGGCTACGATCGTGGGAATCTCGCTCTCTTCGACGCCGTTCAACCGCGCGAGCGCCTCGATCTCCGTCTTGGCGTCGTCGAAGCGCTTGTGCGCGACGTACCACTTGGGCGACTCCGGCAGGATGAAGCTGCAGAAGAAGGGGATCACGAAGGGCATGCAGGCCACCACAGCGAGGTCTCGCCAGCCCTCGTCAATCGGCCTGTTGGGCAGGATGAGCCACGCGGCGCCCGCCACGAAGATGCTGCCCAGAGGCCAGTACAGCATGTACATCGACAGCATCCGGCCTCGCACGTCGTCGGTCAGCAGCTCCATGAAGAGGTCGAAGGGGATCACGATTCCGCCCACGCCGAAGCCCACGAAGAAGCGCAGAATCATGAGTCCCGTGAGGTTGGTCGCCAGGCGCGTCAGCAGCCCAAAGGTCAGCACCATGCCGTTGCTGATCATGAAGGCCTTCTGGCGGCCTATGCGGTCGCCCAGGACGCCAAAGCACAGGCTTCCCAGGAACTCGCCCACGAACACCACGGAGGCCAAGGCGGCCTTCTCCAGCGCCGATAGATCCCAGGCTTGGCCCACGGCCTCGCCCACATAGCTCACGAAGCCGATCTCCACGCCGTCGGCCATCATGCTCAGGCCGCCGATGACGAACATGCCCCAGTGCAAGTAGCCCATGCCCATCATCTCGAAGGCCACGTCCACTCCATGGCCACTCACGAACGTGGACGGCGCCACGCGCACGGCGTCCTGCTCGGCCAAGCCGCGCTCCGCGCCCCCGCTCCTCCGCTTGACGGCATGTTTGGCGTAGGTCCACCAGCGGCGGAAGCCCTCGCAGCTGCACCACGCCATCGGCGTGAGTCGAGACCCTCAGGAAAGAGCCGAGGAGAGGCCGGCGCCCAGCACCACCATGCGCGGTGGCGCGTACACAAGGGAAGAGAAGAGGAGCGGAGGAAGAAGAGGTGCGGAAGGAAAAGAGTTTTACCCGAGGAGGCGTTTCGGACTACTGATTTTTATTGACAGCTCAAACCATAAAGATTGTAAGAGTAGTGCTAAATAAAATATTAATGCAACGTCCCAAAGCCCACGCGAACCCGCCCCAGGCGACGGTTGTAGAATACTACAATTATCATAATCTTTTACATTATACTGTAGTGAAATACCCACCCTTTAAAGTACACCACGAAACCGCCCCTTTTTGCCAAGGCGCTTTCCGCCGTCCGCGTCTCCGCCCAAAGCTCCCGCAGTGCTTCGGCGTTTCCCCATGTTTCGGTGGCCTTTTTGAGCGGCGTTCGACAGCTTGTTCCTGCATCCACAAGCATGGCGCAGGAAGAAGTGGTGTCCCAGAAGGAGTACGTGGTGGTCGAGCAGTCTCGCGGATCTTTCAGCATCGTCCGCATCGAAAAGGGCCGGAACTTCCGCCTGGGCAACCGCAACTTCCCCTGCTGGAAGCTCCTGGGCGTGCGGTATGGCAGCGTTCTGCAGGTGGACCCCAAGGGCAAGTTGCAGCCGCTGGAGGGCGTGAGAGACCTGGACGAGGTGGCAATGCCGGCCATTCTGCCGCAAAAGACAGGCGACGTGGACGAGGGGGGCAACGCCGCCTTCCAGGACACCAATACTGCTCAACGCCTGACGGAGGACGAGATCGCCAAGATGCGCGAGCAAGGCGTCGGCAGTGCCGCCATCATCCAGGCCCTGGCGGAGAACAGCGCCACCTTTGCGCAGAAGACGGAGTTCTCCAAGGAGAAGTGGCTGAAGAGGAAGCAGCAGAAGTACGCCCCCCGCCTGCGGGTGCACCGCACAAATGCCATGACGTTGTGCGGAGTCTACTTCGAGAAGAACAACGAGAAGGTCAGCAACCTGCGATCCGATGCGCTGGCGCAAGTGCTGGCCTACGGCAACGTGTGCTCCGGGCAGCAGATCCTGCTCATCGACACCTGCATGGGCCTGGTCACGGGAGCTATCATGGAGCGCCTGGGCGGCGATGGCTGCATCTTCCATGCGTATACCGGCCAGGCGGCCAACCTGGACGCCGTGCAGCGCTTCAACTTCAGCCCCGATGTCATGGACACGCTCGTGACGCTCCCGCTCAGTCTGCTCGTGAGCATGAGCAAGTCGCTGCGGGAAGAGTCTGACGGGACCGCTAAGAAAACTGGAGATGCCGACGAAGAGGACAAGAAAGATGACGAAGAGAACGCAGCAGCAGCAGCAGCAGCAGCAGCAGCACAAGAAGAAGAAAACGCAGCAGAAGAAGAGAAGCCGCAGAAGCTTGTGAATGGACACAGCACCCTGGAGTCCTTGTTGAACGAGATTCCAGATGGCTTCAAGACTAGACTAGAGGACTTGTCGCCGGAGGAGGCGAATGCGGCAATCGAGAGGAGGAAGGTCCGACTCGAGAAGCTCTGGAACAGGCCCACCTTAGCGGAGATCGAGTTCCATCTGCGGCGCTACTTCGTAGATAGTTTAGTGATCGCTGGACGCGTGAACCCCAGCCAGGCCTTCTGGGCGGCGGAGCCCTTCCTGAAGCCAGCAGGGACCGTAGTGATCTTCTGCGAAGTGCTGGAACCTCTGGTTGAGCTGCAGGAGGAGATTCGCAATCACGGCTGCTGCACCTGCCTGCAAATCTCCTCGGCCTGGTCCCGCGCCTACCAGGTGCTTCCGAAGAGAACGCACCCAGAGATGCACATGAATGCCGATGGGGGCTACGTCTTCTCGGCCGTCAAGCTGCTTGAGCCCAATCCACCGAAATCGGTAGATAGCAAGAGGAGAGCTGAGAATGGGGATGAGGTGGACGACAAGGATGCAGATCCCCAAGCGGAAGGAGCAGAAGCAGGGGACGATGAGAAGCCGGCGAGAAAGAAGCGGCGCACAAGCGAGACGTAGAAGCAATGTGGCGGCTTAGTCATCATCGCTGTCACTGAGTCCCAGCGCCGCGAATTTGCTCTTGACGCCCTGGGGTCGCTTCCGTGTCCGCTGTGGTGCGCGCGTAGCGTTGCGGCTGCTCGAGGTCGGGGCCCATCCCGAGGCCTTCCGCGCCTTGGCCTTGTTCCTGGCAGCTTCCCGCTTCCGCCGCTGCTCTTGCACCCACTGATTCCTCAGATCCGCCTTCCGATCTTCGAAGTCTTCTTCCCCCTCGAACCAAGCTCGGCTGGCATCCAGCAGCCGATCCAGCTCTTCGCGGAGCTCGTCACGCTCCGCCAGCTGCTTCGACTCGTTCAACGACAGATGGCCCGACGCTTCTTTCTTCTCGAGGGGCTCCAGCTGCCCAAGCTTGGTCCAGATCTCCTGGATCCGCGCTTCATGCTGCAGCGGTACTTCTACGGGCGAGATCGACTCGAGATGTGCAATCCGTTGGCTCACATTCTCGATCTGCTTCTGCACCTTCGCGGTCGGCTGCTCGTCCGCTTGAAGGTCTCTCAGGCGCTCCGTCGCCGCCTCCAGGGCAGCACGCTTGTCCCGACGGGTGATCTGGCCCTGCTCGATCATGGTGCGCAGGCTCTGCTGCAGGTACGCCGCCTTGGCCTCCATGAGATCGCCTCCCACGGCGTCGTAGAAGCGCTGCTCCGCGGCCTCCAGGGCCTTGCCCTCCATGAGCTTCTGCTCCAGCGCGGCAATGCCGGCAGCCTGCTCCTGCAGCTCCTGCTGCAGCTGCCGCCGGGTCTTCCAAGTGGGCGTGCGCTCGCGCACCACCTCCTCGAACTTGTCCATGGTGCAGATGCACAGCAGCTGCTGCGGCGTCCACGCCTCCTCGCCGTTCTCGTCCTCCTCGCCGTCCGCGGCGGGCGGCTCCGCCAGCGGATACACGTGCACGATCTTGAGGTTCTTGCCCGTATCGTGCTGGTGCTTGAAAGAGCCGGCGCACTCCCACAAAAGCGCCGCGCCGCTGTCCTCCTGGTAGCCCGCCTCGCGCAGCGCCGCCACCAGTGCCCTGGGCAGCTCGGCCGGGTACTTCTGCCGGGCCAGCTTGCCTGCGCCCACCACCAGAGACACCCGGATCATACTGGGCAGGTCTGTCCGCGGCGTGGCGAACGCGTCCGCCACGAGCTGCGTCGCCTGAGCGGCGGACACGCCAGCCAGGTCCACTTGCTCCGAGTCCAGCAGGCCGCGGATCTCCCCGGCCTTCCCAGACGCGAACGCCGCCATGTTTCCCAGGCTGTGTCCTCGCACGAGGCTATCCGGGAAATGTGCGCAGAAGCGAGAAAGGCGGGTCCAACGCCGAAGCGGAGATGCGGATCGACGCGAAAAAAAAGGCAGTGGCGTCGAAAGAGAGCTGACGCCGCTCTCTCCCGGTCTCTGTCTTGTCTCTGTCCGCGGCGCTCTCGACGCCGCAAAGGGGTTATCGACCGGAGTTTCCTTCCAGCGTCCGCGTGGTGATGGGGCGCAACTTGGGTATGTGACCGGCAGATGAGGCGCAAACGGCGCTTTTGTGGCCGAAACCCCGCCGAAGCGTCTCTGTCCGCTTCTCTCTCGCTCCGTCTCGAAGGCTCTCTCCGTCTCTGTCCGTCCTCGGCGCTTTCGCGCGCTTTTCGTTTGAATTTCGCGTGCGATGTACAGCGCGTTTGGATGACCGCCGCCGCGGTCCTCTCGCTGCTCCTCAGCGCCACGTGCGTCGCGGCGCTGCGCCTGAGCGCCAGCGCCGAAGACCTCCGAGAGCCGCTCGATCGCCTGTGTCGCGGCGGCGCTCCGGCGGATTTCGCGCCGCGCGCGGTGTCTCTTTTCCCCTCCTTGCGCGCCGAGGACTGCGAGAGCGTCGCCAGTCGACTGGATCGTCATCTGGGTCAGGCGGTGGTGCGCAAGCGGCGCCACAACCGCTTGTGTCGCGCTCTGGAGCGGTTCTTAGCCGATGAGTTGGGCTGGCGGGAGCTGTACTGCGACACTGCGTTGGCCCGACTGGACGGTCTGGCCTCTCCCGAGCTGCGCAAGAAGAGCCGCAGGGTGGACGTGGTGGCCAAGCGGCCGCGAGGTGTCTGGGTGCTGCTGGAGGTCACGGTGGCCTGGGACGGCAAGTTGGCGGAGCGCATAGCGGACAAGCAAGCCAAGTACCGCGACATCCCGGAGGTGGTGCGCGACGCCACCGTGCTGCCAGTGCTTGTGGTGGCCCTCGGGGCGCTGGGCACGGTGCCGCAGGCGACGAGAGACGCGTTGGCGGCGCTGGTGACGCTGGAGGACCCGGTGCCTGGCAAAGAGGCCGCGATGGAGAAGGTGTCCGAGCTGCTGGAAGAGCTGCGGCGCATCACGGTGGGAGCGGCCTTGGCGGCCTTCAGCTCCAGGCCTCTGGACTTTGCGTTGCCGGAGGAGTAGCGAAGAAGCAGAGGCAGAAGCGTCGGAATCAATGAAGAGGATCTTCGACTGAAGCAGCGCGAGGATAAAAAGCGAGATTTCATCCGTTGCTCTCCGGTGTCGCCGGCGCCTCTCTCCCACTGCCCCGCCGCTCTCCCTTTTAGCAAAAGCTGTCTGGAGACGCCTTCGATCTTTTGCTTTGCCGCCATGCGCGCATCTTCTGTCGTTCATGCAACCAAGCGTTAAGATCCTCCCACGGCGCGACGCGACTGGACGACGTTCAAATTTCTAAAGTTTTTTCGTCCCCCGATTGGCTGCTTCACGAAGACACCCCTTTTCCCGCCAGATTCCAATGTCAGAAGTGGACCCTCTGGGCGTATTCCGGACACTGGGTCACCCGAAACCCCTCACGGCGAAGACCCTCGATGCCTGGTGGCCGGGTGCCGGCGGCGGCGGCGGCCGCGATTGCCTTGTGCTTCGTGCTGGGCTTCATGTTTGCCATTCTGCCCAACTTAAACGAGGGTCTCCCTGGGTAAGAAGCGCGTTGGCAGGGGCTGTTTCCAGGTGAATGAGCTGGGGCGTCCTCCGCAGGCCCAAGGCGAGTGCATTGAGAGCGCCGAGACCAGTGTCCGCCAGCGTGGTGTTCCAACTCAGTGAGCAGAGGCCCTACGGCCTGGAGAACCTGCGCTTCTTTCTGGCTTTCGGCCTCAAGTGGCCCCACGAGGGGCCCTTGGCCTTACAGTACGGCGTGGTGATCAACGGGCCTTGCCTCCACATTCTCTGCGACCCCTATGTGCCCGGAGAGAGGTGCGCCAGCAACACCGGTGGCCTGGGGCCCCATGCTAGTGATCCGTAGGACGGATCCCTTAGTGGTTCTTCCGCTTGTTGTCGATGTAGAGAGGGAGCCGTGAACGTGCTGAGGCGGAAGAACGTTGGCTATGACTTTGGGGCCTATGCTCACTACTTGAAGACGCTGAAGAAGCGCTACGACTACTACATCTTCCTAAACTGCGGCGTCCGAGGCCCCTTCTTGCCGGAGCACTACTCGTTGACGCCCACCAGAGCGCAGCAGAAGCACTGGGCGTTTGCCTTCATCAACAAGATGCGAGGGCCACTGGACACCAGGCTCGTGGGGATCAGCGTCGTCTGCCTCGGGGACGAGGACTACTGCGTGCTGCAGGATCCCAAGTGCAAAGGACCGAAGGTGGAGAGCTACGCATTCGCTCTCGAAGGAAACGCATTAAAGGTACTCAGCGCGTAGCATTTGCCTAAATGATAGCGAATCGTGAATCGTGAATCGTGAATCGTGAATTGTGCTGAGGTTCTCTCGCTGCGTTGCCTCTTCTTTCAGCACGTCCTGACGCATGGAACGAGCTTCCGAGGCCATCGATGGAAGAATGATGCCATCATCAAAGGTGAAGCGCCGCAAACCTGCTTGCCGTTTGTCGCCGATAAAATCTGGCCAGAATAAGCCTTACCGAAGCGTGTCGACGATGCTTCAGGAGAGTATGCGCTTTCGAGGACCATCCTTGAGAACGGGTGGAACATCGCGTCGCTCATGGCGGCCTACGATGGCGTCGACTTCACCGATGAGCGGAACTGGGGGTGCGTGGTGCTTTTCAAGATCACAAGCCCAGACCTGCTGCCCTGCTGATCCTTGCTGATCCTTGCTGATTCCGTAGATGCAACGATCACAAGCATCCGTCAAGGTCCCAGTCGTACTTTGGCATCAGCGCACATCCATACGAAGTCCTCTTCCATAAGAGCTACTGGAGCGAATCCTTCGAGCCGCGCGTGCTGGAGGAAGAAGAGCGGCAGCTCACGCACTTCCAGTACTCGGCATGGGCGCGGAAGCTCTCTGAAGAGGTTTGTGCGCTCTGCTCCATCCTGTCAAGCAGCTGCTTCTCGCAACGTCTTAACACATCCGATGCGCAAATGCCAGGCTGCCCAGACCCTGCAGGACTTCCTGGTTGACACGCATGTAAACGTTGTGAATGGCACAAGTGACAAAATAGAGGAGACCGAGGTTACGAGAGAGTGGAAGATGGCAGCAGAGAAGGGCGAGTACAGCGACTTCCCTGCGCTTCTGCTTCATGGACTCATCGCCCGGCGATTTCTGAACCATGTCACAGCGGCAGGAGTGGCGACGAGACCAGGAGCGTAGCCACCCCTCGAATGACCAGAGAAACAGAAGAGGCTTTCAACTTCACGCAGAATCGGACGTTCCTGCACCTGCTCTTCAGTACTTTCTGCGTCGACCTAAGCCCTGGGGACAGCGTGGCGGTCCTGAAGTCTCCACGAAGTCAGGGGCCAGGGCTCGGTACGGAGAAATCCAAATGCTTTCCGTTTCTGCAGTGCATCCCTCCTATGTATTTACATGGGCCTGATACCATCAACTCGCCCGGCCCTCATATGAACGGAAGATTGTCGCTTGCAGACGACATGAGCGTATTCACCAGCTCATCAAGTCGCCGACTTGTTTCGGGCTTCTTTAGACTGTCCTTCGCCTCTTTCTTAAGAAGGGCAAGGACTTCCGGACGAATCTCATCGATCGGTCCAGGCGTCATCGCTGGATTGAAACGATAGTATACACTCGAGGGCAGGGTATCTTCTAGGGCAAAGTGCGGCGTCTCCGTATTGGTCGCACTGTTCGCGAGGAGGTTCAGCGTGGAATCCCAGCCCCAGCGCGTCAGATTCGCAGGCACCTCCGTGCGGCCGGTTCCCACGCTCACAAGAAGCTCCAACGGAGTGTCCGGGTACAGTCGCCTCGCCTCGTGGACCGCGACGGCTGCGGGATTGTTGGCCATCATTGCACCGTCGCTGTACAGCTCGTTGCCACGAGCCATGGGAGTGAAGAAGGTCGGCGCGGCTGTCGTGGCTCGCAAGGCTTCGGCCACCGTGAACCTGAAGGAACCGTCATAGCGGCTCTCCCTTTCGTTCACGGGATAGTTGTACGTGCGCCAGAGCATAATCCTCGCCGGATTCTTGCTCAGGATCGTGCTGACGCAGAACACATTTGGCGCGCCAGGCGCGGCATTCGAGTAGACGAGGCGCTCGGTTCCGAGGATGTCCGTGAGAATCGTCTCCCACACGCGCTCGTCGTAGTAGGCCGTCGACCACACAAGCTTCGCTCCAGCTCCCGGAAGGCGCTGGAAGATCTTGCCCAGAAGGATGTCGTACAGGCGCTCGATATCGTCGATCGACATCCGTCGCACACCGAGAAGGACCGCAATGATGCCCCCCGTGCTGGTGCCGCAGATCACGTCGAAGAGCTCATGGAGCTCCTTGCCCGTCCTCTGCACCAGCTCCTTCAGCTGCATTATCGCGACGACCCCTCGAGCGCCGCCGCCGTCAAGAGCCAGAACCCGAACGCCTTTCTGCTGGGGGAACCCCTCTCGCGGTTTCCAGCTTTCGTGTCCCATTGCCGCCTGCAGGATTCGCGCGAGGGAGCGCGCGTCCCTCGGCAACGAGCGCGGCCTCGGGAGCTCGCGCGTCCTATCAGTCTCGCCGTCCAGCAGGTCCTCCGCTTTCGGCATGCTGGAGTTCTCCCGGGGGAGGGTCGGTTGCCTCTCTGTCGAGGCTTCCTTGCGTGGAGGTTGTGCCGAAGTCTCCAACTGCTGACGTTGAGTTCCCTTGCCTCTGCTCGCCACCTCTTTTCCATCCAACACAGTACTCTTCGACGCCGCGCTACTCTTCGACGCCGCGGCCCGAGGTTGCGTCACGTTCTCTGGAGCTTCGGGCCAATTGTCGCCCGAGTGGCTCGCCCACTGGCCGAGGCCGCCCGCATCCCAGAGGGATGTGGCCGAGTTGCTCTGCTCCGCGCTGGAGTTCGACGGAGTGATGCTCCCAAGCGCGTCGTTCACGCTTCGACTCCAGTCCGCGTTGGGATCAGGCTTGTGATCCAGTACGCCAGCCCCAGGTCTCGGCGAGACGTGGAGCTTGTCGATGCCGTCCTCGTCGTAGAGAGAAGGCACTCTCACCGCGGCTTCTTCCTTCGCTTCCTCCTTCTTGCTCTTGGCGGCGGCGGTCGGCTTTCGCGACGAGTTCACCTCGCGCTTCTTCGACGCCTTCGTCGCCGACGGCTTCCCAGGGGCAGAGGCCTGGACCTCCGTCTTCACTCCTTCCGACGGGACTTCCATGAGGTCGGGATCGTCATTGGCAAGGATGTAGGAGTCCGTCGTGACTTTCTCGAGCTGCTTAACGAAGCGATCCTCCTTTGCTTGCTCTGCTCGGCGTTTGCGTCTCTCCCGCGCCTTCTTGCGGGCATTCCCCGGACTGGGGGGCATGTTCTCGTGCATTCGCTTGGCAGCCACTGCTCCTGCTCGTTCCTCCTTCCGCCGGTCTTTGCCTTTGGATTTGCCGGCTTTGCCGCCTGGCGTCTCACCCTTCTTGCCAGCTGTTGCGCTGGCCGTGTCCTTCTCTCTCCAAAACTTTGACGACAGAGGAGCGTAGAGGTCTGGGTCGTAGTCGCGTCGGGAGCCGCGCTGCACCATGTTGTGAAGCGCCTTGTGCACCCTCGGATTGCTCCTCAGGCGGTTCGTCAATCGTTCGCTCTCCAACACAATATCAAGCAGAAGATGGGCGACCGCGACCTGAGCGTCTTCAACGTACTCGACTTCGTTCGCCGTCCACAGGACGCCCTGTACCACGGGGTCGACAGAGGTCTCGAGCATGGCCACAAGATCAACGATGGCGGAATCCCGCTGGATCAGATGCGAGCAGATCGGACCAGCATCGATGCCCGAGCAGTGAGCTAGCGCCATCAGCGCTTCCGTTCTCACTGCAAAGGGGCCTCCCTCCAGCCCGTGAAACAAGGTCTTGAGGCCACCCTGCACGATGAATTCGTCCAATTCATCCTTGGTCATCAACTCCTTCGCGGTCTCGATGGCGACGGAGATGCGCTCCCGGTCGATCCTCCTGAGCATGGCAGCCTGTGCCGTCTCCGTGATCGCGCTCAGCTTCGCCACCTCTTCCCTTCGTGTTTCGTCCACCTGATTGCTGACGATCGTGCCCAGGCGGGTGCGGATGTTGCCGGCCCGCTTGGCGATGCCTTGCAGCAGACCGTCGAGGGCGTTCAGGCCGAGCGTCGGAGGCACCTCTCCAAACTCCTGGGCCTCCGGACTGGCGGCGCGGCGTGGGATGGAGGCGAGCGAATCCTCGGGGCCCGGCATGACAACCTGATCAGGACGAATCTTCTTGAGCTTGAGCTCAAGGTCGTCCGAAGCAGGTGGAAACGCGGAGCGGGCGTCCCGAGGATGCGTTCCGACGGACGCGGCATCGCGAGCCGCAGCAGATCGCGGCTCCTTGGGCTTCGCGGGTGCTTGCGTGGGGGAGTAGGGATTCAAGAAGCCTAGAGAAGCCCAGCCCTTGTCATCGTCGGCGTCGGCGTCCCTGGCCGAGCTCGAGGGAATCGAAGATGACGCCGACTGCAGGCCTCGCGTGGGGCTTTCGACCATGCCAAACTGCGCCGGTGCCCCCGCGAAGTACTCGCGCATCGCAGGGGGAGCGACGTCAAAATTCTGATCCGCCACAGGATCTGGAAGGGATCTACCGAGCACCCTCCGGAAGAAGCGGAATCGACCCTTCTTCGCTGCCGGATCTTGCACCGCGTCTTGCCGCGCCGGCTGCGCCGGTTCCGGCAAGGAAGCTGGGAGGAGCTCTCGCTGCTCTTGGGCACGTCTTCGCCGCCCAGGGCCTTCGGAGATGACCGCCGCCGGAATCTCGGGGTCCTCTTTCACAAACTTGTTGGTGAGCGCCGTGACGAGCCGCAATGCCGCCTGAAACGGGTTCAGCGTGGGGGGCTCTGCCTCGCGGCGCTGCGGCCTGCGGGACCTCGTGACGCCTGCGCCCGACCCGCGCGGTGACAACGCCGAAGACGAGGAAGCCCGTGCACTCGCGTCGGATCCGTATGTGGCCCTTGGCAAGGTCTCGTTCCGCTTTGCCGCTCGCCAGAGTCGCCACCACCGTCGAGAGGTGGCGGAGGTGTTCCGCCGCTGCTCGTTGACCAGGGTCTTCGCACGGTCTCCGACCGCACTCCCGATGCTCTGCACCCTCGCCCAGGGCGTCCTTCGCTTGCGGAAGAAGTTCGAGATTCGGCGCCGGTAGAAGTCGCCAAGCCGGCGCCGGAAGCCCCTCCTCGTGTCGAAGCCTATCAGCTGGGACTCGTCCAGGGTGAACTCCACTCTCCGGGGGTCTCTTCGGACTGGTCTGGCCTTGCGCCGGTCAAAGATGCGCCCGACCAGAGATCCCGCGGCGGACGCCACGCGCCGAAGAGGCCTTGGGGCCCGCTCCTCGTGCGATCGAGACCGGGAACCCTGCTTGACGGAGCCTCGCGACGGGTCAGGGCTGCCCAGCAGCCTTGGCGTCTCTCTGGAAGCGGAGCGAGGAGACGGCGCGGCGGGAAGTTCCCGAGGCCGATCGTGATTCTGCACGTCCGCCTGATCCTTCCCACCGAGGCCCGCGAGGAAGCTGCCGGCAGCACCGGTCACGGCGGAGGCCGCCTCCCCAAGCTTGCTGAAGATCATGCCAAGGCCGTCGAGCTCCTCGGGCTCTGCCCTGTTGCCCTGCCCCTTGCTTTGGCTTTGTCCGCTCACGCGCTCGATGCGGCCGTTCCGCCGATCTTGCTCCAGCATCGCCGACAGCGAGAAGCCGTTCAGCTCCTCCGGCGAGTGGCCATTCTGCCGCGGTTTCCCCTCGTACAGAGGGGGCAGGGCCGTCAGCTCGGCAGGCGCCGGCACGTCCAAGGCCTGCTCCAGGTCGCTCTCTCGCGGGTCGGTCCGCGCATTTCGAGCGCCGCTCCCCCGCTGCAAGAGCGGGTCCGACGAGCGCGGGGCGCGAGCGAGCGGATGCGAAGAGAAGCTGCCAGCGCGGCCGGCGCACAGGATGAGAATCAGGGCTGCCACGCGCATGCTTGAGGTCCGCGCGCTCAGGCAAGGCTATCTGGGTCCAGCATGGACTGCTCTCGCCTTTTGCGCCGCAAATGACGCGGCTTGCGCGAGCACCAGGGCGCCGGAGAAAGGGCAACTTTCAATGGCGAGAGAATCGCGCCGAATCGAAAGCGGTCGCGCCGCCTTTGGGCACCTCGGTCAGCTCTGGTCCAGTATCTACGACCAAAGAGGACGGTGGAGGGGCGACGGGGGCAGCACGCGGCGCAGTGCGCCGTCCTGCGGCGGATATGAGCGCGTAAGTGTGCACGAAAGAAAGCGCGCGAAAACCGATTTTGAACAAAGAAGTACAAAGTAGGATCCGCGGCAGCGAATGGGGAACCGAATGGTGTCATTTCCGCTGCCTCCATTGGTCCACCATTTTGAATTCAGCCCAAACACGATTGAAGTTCTGACCTGGTACTCCTCGTTCCTACTTTCGGGATACTCGAGTTTCCACGACGAGGTACTTCCCCCGAGGGGGTACGGTAGGCGCCAGAGTTCGGCTCAAGATCGAAATCTTTGTCCTTATCGATAATCAACGTAGAGGATTTTTTGAGCGGCTTTTTGGTGGTTTTTGATTTGAGAGGATTTGGAACACAGCGCCACTAAGACGCGTAAAATGGCGAAAAAGTCTAAAGCGACCATCGCGTCTCCTGCGGCGACTCCGGAGCGGAAGCGGTTCTCGTTCTGCCCTCCGTACATAGCTGTGCTAGCGCTGCTTCCGCTCTTGGTGTTCTCGGCAGTTGAGATTTTCTCGCTGTTTCAGAAGTGGAAAGTGCACGTCACCGCCATCGAAAACAAGCCAAGTGTGCCGCAGTCGGCGCCTTCGATCCCAGTGGCGTTGGAGAGAGATGGCGATGCTGCCAGCACCAACGGAAACGCGAAAATCCCGAAGATTCCGCCACCAGTGCATCCCATCGTGAAGGTACGATGCGGTACTCTCTGCCCAAAAAGCCAAGTTTCGCGAGAACCTCAGAAGTTTCCCCCCTCCCCTTTCGGGGCCTGATAGATCGGTGGAGAGGTGGAGGTGAAGGACTGGAAGGTGGAGACCGCGCAGAATGCGGACTTCCTTCGAGAAGTGGTGGTGCGGAGACGACCGGTGCTGCTGCGGAACGTCCCCGGGCAGCAGTGGTCCACTTGGACGCTCGAGGACTTGGAATTCGCGGTGACCGCCTTTAAAGGCGTGAGGTACCACCGCCATGGGGTCTTCACCCTGCGCAACGAGAGGGACCCCGGCGGCATGCTGGACGACGGCGCGGAAGACGCCGTGGAGACGCTGTCGGACCTGCATCCGCTGTCCTTCCGAGCCACCGCGGATCATTCCGGGGGATACCTGTATTGGACGCAGGATGCCGCGGTGCTGAATGGCTCGCAGCTGGAGCTCCGGACGGGCAACGTGAGCACGGAGACCTGGCGGCATTGGGCCGTGAAGGAGGCGCAGCTGGAGCTCGGGGACCTGCAGGACGCGTCCATTGACGACGTCATCATGCCGATGCTGTGGATGAGCCACCCCGGGGTGGTGGCGCAAGCCCACTACGACAAGAGCCACAACTTCGTGACGCAAATCTTCGGGTCGAAGCGGTGGCTCATCTTCCCGCCTTTCCAGCATTTCCGCCTCTACCAGCATCCGCACCTCCACCCCAGCTACAAGCAGAGTCAGGTCAACTTTTCCGACCCGGATCTTGCCACCTTCCCTCAATTCGAGGGTGTGAACGCGCTGGTGGCCACGGTGGAGCCTGGGGATGTCCTGTACATGCCGCCGTACTGGTTTCACTACGTGGAGTCCCTCGAGCTGAGCTTGAGCTTGAGCGTGGTCAGCCCGTCCGAGGAAGAGCTCATCCTGTCCGAGGCGTACTGGCGAGACCTTCCCTTTGGCAACCTGGAGGGACCTCAGGAACGTGTGCTAGCAGCACGGCTGTACCTCTTGGAGTTTCTTTCCCGAGTCGGAGGCGTGAAGTCCCCGAAGTGGTTCGCCGACCGGCTGTACCACCAGCGATATGCCGCGCTGTATCCGGAGACGTCCCTCTTCATGCAGGAGCGCCTCGGAGGCTTCGACTGCCACTTGTCTGAGAAGGATCCCCTCACAGGCGCGAGCCTGGAGGACACGGTGCGCAACACCATCGGCACCAAGGCCCTCCGAGAAGCGGCCGACTTCGTTGCCGAGGGTGCCAACGACGAGGCGATCCTGCCGGCCATCAGAGAGCAGTGGGCGCAGAACTACGTAGAGGAGATCGCGCGCTGGGCGATGGGCAATCCGGATGACGCAATCATCTTCATCAAGGGCTGTCTGAGCGTGGATACGAAGCTTAAAGTTCCCGAGCAAGAGGAGTGGGTAGAAGGGCCAGAGGTCATCAAGCTGGGGGAGAACGCCATGCCGGGAGATTGGGTCGACCCCGCAGAGCGAAGACGGCAAGAGCGACGGAGGAAGGCGAGGGAGCGCGCTGCCAAGGGCCGCCCCCAAAGGAAGCAGGAGTCGAAATAGCGAGGCGGAGGAGCCGCAAGCGTGCGACGGAGAATACCATCTAAACCTTCCCATTCTTTTGGTGTGCTTCTGCCAAGTCTCTCGACCGCAGGATGCTCCCTCTTCCTCTCTGTCTCGCCGGTTGACCGCTGGTGGCCACGCGCAACTCACCGAACCCCTTCCGCTTTTCCATTCTCGTTCCTATTGTTGGTGCTGCCGCTCCTTGCGGAAACGAAGTAGAAGATCCGCCCGCCGTAGTCTTCTTCCCAGAGGTCTTCGCATGGAAGGCGAGGATGCATGCTTGGATCCCATCGGCAGAAGTATCGCTGCCATAAGTACATGTCACGGACGGACGTTCGGGGCCACAGCACTCCGTTGAAAGGCTTGTAGTCTTCATTGGCGAAGTACGACGGGTTGGCGAGCACATAGGTCCAGATGGACTCCGTGTGCTTCTGCAGCTCCAGATCCACTCTTCGCTCCTTCTCTGAGTTGCCCAGGAACGAGCCGAAGATGCAGGAGTACAGGTGGTCCGCGAGGAAGATCAGATACCGCTCCTGGAACTCGAACGCCTTCGGGTACTGGCAGCGTATCTGGTTGACCACGTCCAGCCACTGGAAGAAGATTGGTGACCGCTCCTCGCTGGGATGGTCATCCACCCCATGTCCGCACCGCGCCTGAAACTTGTGGCCGAAGGCACACCAGTCCTTCTCCACGAGGACCCCGAAGCCTTCGATCGTGCGGAAGTACGGATCCAGCAGGATCTGCGCCACGGCGCACAGCTGGGTTGTGCGGTCCCACCCGTCGCTGCAGTGGACGAGGACGCTGCTTCCGAAGGTGTCCATCTGATCGGCAATGAACGAGGCGCCGTCCAACAGCATTCTGCAGTGCCTCGGCCACAGCGTCGCCTCCAGCCTGCCCAAGAACCTGTCCTGCTCGATCGACTCCGCTGCGTCCGAGGGCTGCAGCAGATCTCGCATGGCGTTGATGCTGGCTCGCATGTGGTGGATGTTCTCGATGTTGCAGAACTTGACCTCCGTGTGCTTGTAGTTCGACGCAGACTCCACCCCTTTGCCTTGTATTCTATTCCCCATCGTGGCGAGGGGTTTGCGCGCATCCACTATCCAAAACTTCCGCGGGGTCTTGCCCTCGAACAGGTCTGTGTGATCACCCCGCACCCGTAGAAGCTCTAGCAGCTTCTTGTCCGCCTCATTGGTGTGGCCCGGCAGCCCTGCCAGCGGCTGAGAGCTGCGCGCCAAGATGGCTCCTGACTGCGCGTGCCGGAAGGTCACGGCGGGGAGGCGGTGCTTGCTCCGATACTTGGCCGCCGACATGATCTCGCTTTCGCTGAGGAGTCGCGGGAGCACGAACGAGCTGGGGTACGTCGGGCTTAGAGCGTAGTTGTCGCTATAGAGCCTCCACTTGCTGTTCATCGTCTCGCCGCTGGAGAGGAGGCCCTGGCGAGCGAACTCCCTGGCAGCATCGAAGAGCTCCCAGCCGCTGCGTGCCTCCGGCAGGCCCAGATGGTAGCGGAAGGCGAACGGTCTCTGGTGCTCGGGAAAGGCTGCGGTCCTCATCACCGCAAGGAAGGACGAGACGAATGTGGGATTCGCCTGGAAGCCCAGCGTTATCACCCTCACATCCTTGCAGACGACGACCACGGCGCGGTTGTCGATCGGGCACGGCTCCACCTTCGAGATGCAGCCGTGGGGCACCACGATGCTTCGCATCGCCACGGGCCTCTCGTGCCGGATCTGGCGATTCAAGTCGGCGCCTTCGGCCCTCGTCTCCCTTCTCGCGATCACCGTCTGCTTGATATACGGCCAGAAGATGAGGCGATAGTTCGTGAGGAAGAGCGAGCCGACCTCGACGTGCGTCGTCGGGCTGTACGCGGCGCCGCCCATCGCCATGCAGAAGCGCACCCTCTCCACCACGTTTTGCAGCTGCTCGCCGGGGATGAGCGTGGGCATGTTGCCCGTGCCTGCCGTCCCAGACGGGCTGATGGCGTACCTGATGCTCGCCCGGTTACCGGCGTTCTCCAGGCTGGCGATCTCCCGGACTTTGTTTCGCCACTCGGCGAGCAGGCCGGCCGTCGTGGTTGCAGACGCGTCCATGAAGTTCTCGAAGAAGACCCGGAGCGAGATGCCCTGCGACGTGCTTCTGGACCCGTCCTCCTGGAAGCTGTCGCGCATGCCGGTCGCGGACAGGCCCCTCCACTCGTCCTCGCTCGACAGGGTGCAGACGGTGCCGGACTGCAGCGCGTATACCAGCGATCGAATGTCGGCCGCCTCGCTGGACAGGCCCTCGCGCACGAGGATCGTCTCCAAGTCCGAGTGCGAGATCCTGCCGTTCTGGTCGACGTCGATGTCGTTGAAGATGTTCACGATGGTGGTTCCCAGGTCGTTGAGCGCGTTCAGCGCCTTCTGGAACTTGGCGGCATCCGCAGCCGTCTCGAAGAGCAGGTTCTTCTCCTTGAGCCGCCCTCCCGAGCCACGGAGCGTGAGCACGATGGCCGGCGAGCCCGTGTTCCGAGAGATGTGGACCACGTCCCTGGCCTGGAAGACTTTCTCCGTGTTGCTCTTGTTGATGTGGACCACCACCCGCTGCTCCCGCAGGTCGATGAAGAGCTGTCGCCCGTCGCTTCGCAGCATGTGGCGCGCCTTCACGGGGAAGCGCAGGACGCCACTGTCGTCCTCCGCGAGGAAAGCGCTGAGGCTGGGGTTGGGGTTGGGGTTGGGGATGTCGTCGGGGTTGGGGATGTCGTCCTCGATGCAGTCGGACGATCGGGGCGTCTGCGCCTCGTCCGACGGTGGCTTGTCCTTCCTGCGGCTGGAGGGCAGCTTCTTGCGCTTCAGGAGCTCCGGCGGGATGGACTCGACCGCCACCGAGAACCTGGAGTACGCCGGCGGCTGGTCGGCGCTCAGCCGGTCCTCGTCGCTGCTCTCGTGCGCGATGGCGGCGAAGCGATCTTCGTCGCGCTCGGTGATGAGCCCGATGGCCGCGGTACGCGGCGAGATCGACGGCTGCGCAGACGGAGACAGCGCCGGATGGTGCCAGGACACCTCGGCCGTCGCTTCATTGTAGTAGTACGGCTTTCCTTGGTCGCTGCGGAACTCCGTCCACTCTTTGGGCAGTGGCTGTGGCTCCAACTCTCTGGCGTCCGTCAGGTCGTCCAGGAAGTCGCTGCTGCTCGCGCTCGGCTCTGGCGGACGCGACCTCCGGGGCGAGAGGATCTCTTGGGCCATCTCGGACGTCGCGCGCTCTCCGCACAGCCACAGCGGACTTTAGAAGACGCCGTTGCAGCCCGACCTGCGCGCTGCCATGCACATCCTCGGCGCACTTGGTCCTGCGCAAGAGGTATGGGGACACCTGGTCATGGGGAGGCCTGGAGATCCGCCGGCGCGCCCCGTCGCGACTTCTGTGGCGCAAAGTCGTTGCGTTGCCGGGCTGGAAACGCCGGTCTTGGGGACTCGGTTCATTCCTGGTCATCTGTTTTTGCTCCGACGGCTCTTATCGGTCGCCTTCGATAGCCAAATACTGGAAAATGATTGAACTGATCGTTCTGCTTCTCGTTCCCAGACGGCCTGCGAATTCGCTTACGCATGGGAATCTTTGACTTTTTGCTTTCCCCCGACGACTCGCCCAGCGCACGGTAGATCAAGCAGGACACTGAGTGTCTGATTGGCTTGCCTCATAAATATTATTTTT